>JAJGOT010001018.1:0-102900 GCA_022457155.1 Cladopsammia gracilis
ATCCGGCAAGTGACACCAAGTTTGAAATAGGAATTTGCTCGCGAAAGTTGCAACTTGCTCACGCAACTTCCAACTTGCTCGAAGCAAACTGTCAATCAAAATACCAATGTTGCAGCGGAAGTTAGCAAAGTTGCTCACAAAAGAACATCCCGATTGACTGTAAACAAGATTACCGTTCCATTCTCCTCCATCTTGAAAACACTCAAGACGAGTGCAACACCGCTGACAAAGTACGTTAAACCACTGAAAAAATAAAATTTATTGAAACCCCGCCGAAAAAATCCCGCCAAAAAAAATCCTAACTCGAAAATCCAACTCGAAAATCCAACTCGAAATCCAACTCGAAATCCAACTCGAAATCCAACTCGAAATCCTAACTCGGTAAATAGGCAACCTCGAGATTCATCTGGAGAGATATCCTGGTCTAGCTACAAACACGAGAAAGAAATTTACATCTTGTTCAATGCGTGGTGTCCAGGTAATTATAATAGATTATTGCAAATTAAACTGGACTAACAACATGGCGCCAAACTCGGAACGTTTTTGGTCAGATCACTTATTACTCAGACTCTTCTTTATCAGAGTAACTACGAAATAATGTTATAACCAGGATATAACGAACATCTAGCAACTCTAGTCTTATTCCTATTACCCCGAATATTTTTAACAATCCACGCCGGGTCGGCAGAACCTCAAAGCGGCATTGGGGCCGGCATTCGCCGGAATAACTTTTGAGTATTTCATTTAATGCTTCTCAAACTTTGCAGAATGACAGACAGTTGAATTCCAAACAATAGTATATATTTTTTTCGATTTTAACGGATTAAAGCTTTTTCACATTTCAATTTGTCTCAACGAATTCTATAGCAATCATGCAGTATTTTTGCAACAAAGTGAAAAACATCCGTTAAAATCGAAAAACAAAAAAATATACGATGGCTTGGAATTAAAATTTCTGTAATGCCGTAAAGTTTGAGCACCATTGAATGAAACAGTCAAAAGTTATTACCCGCGTGATCCATACCCCTCCTCCCACATGCACGTGTTTGTCGCTATCGCTGAATAGTTGCTGTTGTTTTTTGAATATACCACGAGCTGGTCTATTAAAAAAAAGAGAATTTGAATACCGAGAAAAAAAAAGAACTTCATTGCGAGAGCATCTACAAATCCCGGTTGCCTGTCAATTATTCATCCTAACCTCAGGATTTTTTACGTTGTTTGTACCCTTGGCATTGAGTTATTTGTCTGCTAATACCATTTTATTCGTCACTCGGCAGAAGATACAGTTTACATGGAAAGCGAAGAGCACCGTAATGAATACGTATTGGAGGACTCTGGCTATATATGGAAAGGTGTTTCTGGGTGGTTCAGTCCAACTCCATGGAATTTTGATCAGGTGCTGATTATAACTGTAAAAAAGGAATCGCTGCCTTAACTCCTATGGAGACGTGGTGGTGTAATTGTTAGGGCGTTGGACTTTGAACCTGACGTTCAATGGTTGAAGGCCTGGCGTGCGTTTCTCAAAACTCCCAAAGACTTTTCGGGCCCGAAATCGATTTTGAAGTTCAAACTCTTTCAATTCGCGGTGACTCAGTTTTTAGCCCGAAACCAGTGCAAAGTTTTTCGTCAAAAACCGCGCAAGAAGGAAGCGAAGACTGGAAATAGTCCGCTGTGACCTCAATACGGGAATGCCAGTGTCGCGGTTTCTCTGTTCCTCCGTTTTTTGGTGCGTGTTGCTACAACCATAGACAACACACCTTGATAGAACCATGTTTCTTCTTTAGGGCGCACCAAAAACTGTGATGAGGAACCAAGAAACCTCGACACCGGCATTCCCGTATTGACGTCACAGCGGACTATTTCCAGTCTTTTTTCTTGCGCGGTTTTGTAACACACCGGAAGTGAAAGGAAAATCGATATCGAAATGTTTTTTTCCATTTTCTTATCAGGACATCATGTAGATTCGATCAAGCAAATAAAAAAATCACTGTCATATACACTTTCAATTTCAAAACGAACGAAAATTTAATGTCTGTTTGTAAGTGATTACTGCCAAGATTGTAAGTAGTGAACTGTTAATAGTATATTCTTGGTATTGTTGATGTAGTGTTTTGTATTGTAAGTAGTGTAATATTAGTGTTTGTAGGCATTATTTTGTAAGTGTTTCTTTAATTGTAGTGCAAAAAAAATCTCTGTTGGTAAATAGCTTGCACATAAAATAGCTTTTTGGACCCGAAACGTCTTCGGGAGTTTTGAGAAACACACGCCTGGTCTCTACCCAACCTTGGTGTGTGATTGGGTACTTTCGCGAGTGGTTTAACTTGTTTTCTTCTTCAGAAACACTTTGATATTAATTTTTTTGTACATGCGACATTACTTTGGTAACCAGATGTGATAGATGTTCACCAAAATTGGCATTTTTTTGTTAGTATCTTTACTTTTTCAGTTATGGACTTTAATTAATCATGGAACAGTAAAGATGACTAGGACTGCCATTGAAACAAGACCACCTCAGCTTTTAGAGCACACAACAGGTGTTCGTGCCAAAACCCGTTCACGTGACATTGTTGTGTTACATGCGATCGAGACTGACCTTTGTATCTTGTTTTTTCGCGGCTCGAAGCTCGAATTTCGTGTAGCTCACGTTGTGAATAAATCGTGTTGAAAATGTTGACCCGTTTACCGTTTACGCCGTCTTAAACGCCCGTGAAATACCCGGAACATCTGGTAGCAGAGCGAGGCTGCCGGTACGTAACTTTGCTTGCTTATTTTGATAAATTCTGAGACCGTGTGCGAGATTGAAATGTCAATAGAAGAGCTCGCTCCCGACCACGTGCGATATGTGAGTGAAGAAGGAATTCGTGTCGTCGTTGGGCCCAGCCGTCCTAACAACCGGAAAATGGAAAAGGAAAAAGGTAAGAGCAAACTGTCACGCCGAAAGGCAACGGTCACAAGGCACATTAACGTCGCTGAAAACCTGTTAAAGAGCCGTGGAAGTCGAAGGAAATTACGTGAACTTTGTGACAAGATCGATAAAGCATTAAAGGAACCCGAATCAGCCAGTGAAGACTACGAATCGCTTCTGGAACCCGAAGAATTGCAGGGTCACCTCGACAGGATGGAAGGTGCGATTGCAAGAGCGAATGTATGTCTCGAAAACATTGAAATTTCCTTGAGCGAAAGAGAAAACGAGCCGCCTTCTGAGATTGGCAGTGAATACGCGCCTTCGCTCCAATTCGAATCGGCCAGCGGCCATAGTTCAACCTCGCGCGCGAGCGAGAATGGAAGACTCGCGCGCGTGATGGATCTGCAAATCGAACAGGCGAAAAAGGAAGCACAGCAGCGGGTAGAAGAGGAGCGTATGCGGGCTGAAAATCTCGAACAAGAAAGGCAATTGCAGGAACACCGTCGTATTCGAGAACTCGAATATCAAGCCGAAAGATTGCGACTGGAAGCTCAGCTTGGCATTCAGGATAACGAGAAAAGGGACCCAGAGAATACTGAAGACCGTCTGAAGGATTTTCAAGATGTCGAACTTGGAACCGCCTACCGTGAAATCAAACCCAAGGTGTTTGTAAATGCTGATAGTCATCAAAACCCAGGTGGTCTTTCGCCTCCGCAAAATGTAAAATTGCCGTCCCCGGTTAAATCGTCCACGTTGCGCAAGGAGACTTCCTAGACCGATCAAGATCACTGTGACACGGAGGAACGCTTTGATGTTTCGTGGATCAAGGAACTCTCACCTAAGTTGAGTACACCAAAGGGAAAAACAAACGCAGAGTTAAAACCAGCGTTCGTAAAGTCGATACCACGTTTAGAGTTACCGCAGTTTTCAGGAGATCCGCTTGAGTGGCCTCAGTTCATATCACTGATTAAATGTTTAGTTCATGACCAGCCTCTCACCGATACGCAGAGAATGACTTACCTCCAAAGAGCTTTGGTTGGAAATGCGAAGAAAGCTATTGGAGGAATGCTCAACCATGGCCATCTCTACAAAGCAGCCCTGACAGAACTTGAAGAACAATTTGGAAATGAGGAAATCGTTGCTGGAACCTTCATGAAGACCGTGCTTGACCACCCAATCGTTATTGAAGGAGACACCATTCAACCTCGTTCGTTCTGCAACACGCTACACAATGCCGTTGCCACGATGAAGAGCTTGGGATACTCACACGATTTAGCGTCTTCAACTAACGCCCGTTCTGCTTTACAGAAATTGCCTGATTCGTTAAAAGAAAAGTGGGGAGAAAAGAAGGTTAAAATGCATCCCACCATTCCTACATTGGTCGATCTGGATGAATGGCTTCGTGTGAGACTGCGCGCCAAAACCTTAGTCAGTGAACCATTACCTAGCTTAGGTAAGCCACCAAAGAATGGGCGTACTGGCAATAGAAGGCCGCCACAAAGGGATCAACGTGTCCAAAACCGTCAAGAGCAACCTTACTTGTTCTCAACCCTAGCTACAGGTGCTACGACTGGGAATCAGAGCTCACCCGCAGCTAAGACTTGTATGGTATGCGATAAAAAACACGCGATTGAGAAGTGTGACAAATTTCTAGCGATGGATGTGAATCAGAGAGCACAGTTAGGCAAAGAAAAGAAGTTGTGCTTTTGCTGCTTTGAGTCAACGGATCACCAATCTCGTGACTGTACGCGCAAGAAACGATGTGACATGCAAGGCTGTAACAAATACCACCACCCGCCTATCCACGGGGCAGCACCAGTTTTCGTTGGAACACCACCTTTGAACAGTGCCGCACCCGTCCCGCCGTTGAACGTCGCGGCACCCGTCTTCGTTGCTACTTCGTCCGTGAATGGGGTTTCCTCCGCAGTCCTACTGCAAATCGTCCTGGTATCCGTTGTGACCTCTAGAGGCGTTAAAACAAACACGTTTGCACTTCTGGACTCCGGCAGCCAAACTTCACTTATTTTAGAGAATTTTGCTGACGCTATTGGTCTTGTTGGTGAAGATAGCCCTCTACAACTTGGCACAATTAACTCGTCTGGTGAACCAGTACGTTCTAGGAAAGTGTCATTCCACGTTGGTGCTGTTGATGGGACAAAGCCAGACGCGCAAATAGCCGTAGACGAAGCTTGGACTGTACCACAGTTGAACCTGCCCTCGTAAAGGGTCACACGTAGCATGATGCAGGACTTCCCTCACCTAAAGGATCTTAGTATCCCTGAAGTGGATTCCAAATACGTGACAATTCTGCTCGGGGCAAATGTTTTGGAGGCGATACTACAGCATGATGTGCGAAGAGGTCGTCCAGGACAACCCGTTACGATTCTCACAGCCTTTGGCTGGACCCTTGCTGGCGCAGTCAATTCGGTCGTGAAACCCGAGCGTCTACATGTCATGCACGTGCACCGTGTCGAATCATTGAAGAATCATTAAACAAGCAAGTAGAAGACTGGTGGCGAACAGAATCGTTTGGTACGAAGTATGAAGACGCATCACCCCGTTCTCGCGAAGACAACAGAGCTCTTGAAATGTTAGAGAGAACTGTGAAACATGTGTCGGACGGATATGAAGTCGGATTGTTGTGGAAGGAACAAGACGTAAAGTTTCCTGACAACCGCCCCATGGCAGAAAAACGACTCGAGTCCACTGAAAGGAAACTAAAGCGTGATGAGGAACTTGCAAGGAAATACTGTGCCATTATTGACGACTATGTTGACAAAGGTTACGCGCGAAAGCTTACTCCTGAGGAGGCATCCGTCCCAACCTCGAAGCAGTGGTTTCTGCCACACCACCCGGTTCGCAATCCCAACAAGCCAGACAAGGTCCGGATCGTGATGGATGCTGCCGCCAAGCATGACGGAGTATCATTGAATGACAAACTTCACATCGGGCCCGACCTCCTGAATAGCCTAGTGGGTGTGCTGTTGCGGCTTAGAGAGCAGCGTGTTGGCCTGGCCGCCGACATCGAAGCCATGTTTCACCAAGTTCGAATTATAGAAGAGGATCAACCCGCCCTGAGGTTCCTGTGGCGGAACTTAGAACTGCAGCGCCCATCTGATGTGCATCACATGCTCGTCGCGATTTTTGGAGCTGCGTCCTCCCCGTGTATGGCAAACTATGTATTGAGAAAGACAGCTCTTGACAATTATGGAGACACTGCATTTTCTACCGAAACGATCGAAGCCGTAGAGAAGAATTTCTACATGGATGACTTCTTGAAATCCGTACGTGACGAAGCTACTGCAGTGCGAATGTTCCATGAAATGACCTCTCTCTTGGCTCGCGGCGGTTTCAGGCTGACCAAGTGGATCAGTTCCTCCCGTGAAGTCCTGTCGCAAATCCCCCTCCAAGAGAAAGCAAGCCCGTCAGTCGATTTGAAAGTTTGATGAATTACCAATTGAACGCACACTGGGTTTAAAATGGAACACTGAAACTGACTGTTTTCGTTTCTCTGTTTGCTCACGCCAAACCCCTGAGTCAACCAAGCGTGGCGTCCTTAGTCGCATATGAACCGTTTTCGATCCATTGGGAGTGCTAGCTCCATACATGCTACCCGCGAAATGTCTAATCCAGTCGTTATGGCGTAAAAACAAGGGCTGGGACGAGCCCTTAGATGAGGAAGACCGGAGTATTTGGAACGGTTGGCTTGGAGACCTGACGAAGCTAAGTGAATTTGAACTGCCCCGTTGTTTCTGTGTTAATGCCTACCCTGAAGCGTCGATACAACTTCACGTATTCGCCGACGCATCCGAAATGGGATTCGGCGCCGTCTGCTATGCTAGATACTCACTCCCTGATGGCACGATCAAAGTTTCGTTTGTTATGGCGAGGAACCGCGTTGCACCGTTGAAGCAGATAAGCATACCTCGTCTAGAGCTTCAAGCTGCTTTCTTGGCCGTAAGGTTATGCTGCCTGATCAAGCGTGAGTTGACTGTTACGACTGAAGACACCATCTTTTGGAGTGATTCTAAAACTGTGTTGCAGTACATAGCTAATGAAAGCCGACGTTTCCACACGTTCGTGGCTAACCGGGTCTCAGAGATTCACGATGTAACCAACCCCACATAGTGGAGACATGTCCCCGGTCACTCTAATCCGGCCGACGATTGCAGCCGAGGACTTCGAGTTGCAGACTTGGATCAGCATTGCCGATGGTTTAACGGCCCCGACTTCTTGTCCAAACCGGAAGAACACTGGCCTCAGAGTACGTTTATTGGACTTCTCTGTGGAAATGACAAGGAAGTGAAGAACACCAAGTGGTCTGGGCATGCGTCTGTGAACGACCCAAGAGCGTATTTTCCAGATCCAGACAAGTTCTCCTCTTGGTCAAGATTCCGTCGTGTTGTCGCGTGGATGTGTCGTTTCCCCCAAAACTGTAGAAGAAAGAAAGAAGACCGCGTTTTGTCACCTCTAACCACCGCGGAACTCCACAACGAAGAGATAATCGCCGTGCGCAGAAGTCAAGTGGACTCGTTTCATTCAGACTTTGAAGCCTTGAAGTCAAACAAGCGACTACCAGTAAAGAGAAGACTCAGTGCACTCAACCCCTACGTGGACGAAGTGGGATGTTTGAGAGTAGGTGGCCGTCTTCACAAAGCCCCTCTCCCTGAAGAGTCACGGCATCCTTTGATATTGGACCCGAAGCACGAAATCACGCGTCTAATAGTAATGCACCACCATCTTCGTTTGTACTGTACTAGTAACAAGCATGTGTTGAACGAGCTAAGGCAGAAGTATTGGATCCTGAAAGGGCTCGCTACAGTTCAGAAGTTTACATCTAGTTGTCCCTCATGTCGTAGACTACGAGCGAAACCCGAGCCGCCCGTCATGGCCGATCTGCCCTATTCAAGACTGGGATATCAACAACCGCCCTTCGCAAATACCGGAGTTGATTACTTTGGTCCCATGCTTGTGCGCCACGGAAGAAAGACTGAAAAGCGCTACGGAGTGCTTTTTACTTGTCTGACTACTCGCGCAGTTCATCTTGAAATTGCTCACTCGCTGGAAACTGATTCTTGCTTGATGGCTATAAAGAGGATGATAGCCAGACGTGGAAAGCCAGCCCATATTTGGTCGGACAACGGCACTAACTTTGTTGGAACTGAGAATGAGCTCCGAGAAGCTATCAAACGCCTGGACAGCGAACGAATCGGCTATCAGCTGTCTGATGATGGAGTGCAGTGGCACTTCAATCCGCCGTCTTCCCCGCACTTCGGTGGTTCGTGGGAACGCCTCGTTCAGTCTGCGAAAAGAGCGCTTAAAGCGGTGGCAGGAAAGCAGTGTGTCAACGACGAAACGTTACTCACATTTATGGCTGAAGTGGAGTCATTGATGAACGGTCGCCCATTGACTCATGTTAGTACTGATTACCGTGACGAAGAAGCCTTGACACCGAATCACTTCCTGCTTGGACGGAGAAACCCTAATCTCCCGCCAGATGTCGTCAGCGACAAAGACTTGTGCAGTCGTCGGACATGGAAACATGCACAAGTAATGACCCAGCACTTCTGGAAACGTTGGCTCCGAGAATATCTGCCAGCCTTAACAGAGCGCCGAAAGTGGAGAAACGAAGCCCGTAATGTCCGTGAAGGAGACCTTGTCCTCGTCGTCGACGAGAAGTCTCCCCGTGGGTGTTGGCCATTAGCGCGTGCGCTTAGAGTGTTTCCAGGAGACGATGGAAGAGTCAGAGCAGCAGAAGTCCGTACTAGGAGTGGTGTTTACACCCGACCTGCAGTTAAACTGTGTTTACTAGAAAGTGCGAAGTAGTGTCCGCCGCCCGGCGTCGAACACGGGGGGGAGGATGTTCGCGCCAAAACCCGTTCACGTGACATTGTTGTGTTACATGCGATCGAGACTGACCTTTGTATCTTGTTTTTTTCGCGGCTCGAAGCTCGAATTTCGTGTAGCTCACGTTGTGAATAAATCGTGTTGAAAATGTTTACCCGTTTACCGTTTTCGTCGTCTTAAACGCCCGTGAAATACCCGGAACGACAGGCTTTCTATTGAAAACATTACAATTTTAAATATTGTATCGAAGTCAAAGATGTAGCCAAAGGAATGAAGGCATGTGATATTTACTCTTTTAGGGCATTGTATTATAGAAGCACCTAATAGTAGTTGATGTATACCTACCTTTTTGTTTTCCAAATGGCTTTTTTTATTTAATTTTCAGTTTGAAGACGTTGCTTTGAACTCTGCTCTGTGGCTGCTGGATAAATATGAACTTTCCAGTATCGCTAGGGACAGTCCAATAATTATTTCGCGAACCATATCTGCCATGGTAAGTGAAAACCCCGAGCAGAATTCTTCTATTTTCCGAATGATATGAGAAAATGAACCAGATTTAACACTTTATCTAAAAGTCGCGCTTTCGCTTCCGTTTACGATTTAAGATTTTAACACATTGTGTAACTAATCTAAATGTAATAGTAAAATTCAACTCATAACCTTACAAGAGACCAGGCCAATTTCAGTTATTTTAACTGATTAGAGACGGCACCACTAATCCATTGGAGTGGACCGGAAGTACTCCCATTCTAGAAGAATTCTGGAAAACAAAGAAAGATAGTAATGAAGTTGTCTTTCAGTAGCATCGTGTTGCAATGAAATAAAATAATGATAATAGGCCATACGCTACTGTGATTGTATGTTTTTACTCTCAAGCTTTCGTCGGACACCGACATCGTCAGGAGAAAACTGAAAGAATTTACATAAATGCGAAGCAATATAAAGACTAGCGTGGATTATGATGTAACACCTAAACAAAAACAAAAACACTTAAACAAAGAATTCAGACTGACATTGAATATTTTATTTTGAATCTTTTGTCAGTCTGAATTCTTTGTTTAAGTGTTATTGTTTTTGTTTAGGTGTTACATCATAATCCACGCTAGTCTTTATATTGCTTCGCATTTATGTAAATTCTTTCAGTTTTCTCCTGACGATGTCGGTGTCCGACGAAAGCTTGAGAGTAAAAACATACAATCACAGTAGCGTATGGCCTATTATCATTATTTTATTACAAAGAAAGATGTGAAGTATGGGCAATGTTGGGTGTTCTCCGGACTTTTGACTACATGTAAGTAGTAAAGAGTCGTCATAGCGCAAGTTATTATTCAGTATTTTGCGATGTTTCCCAAAACAATTGCGTGTATTTTACCTTTAGGCACTACTTCTATAGAGGTTTTGCACGGCAGTCATGTTGCATGGCAGGAACAATAGATTCTTTTCCCTATGGGAAAGAATGTTCTTTCTAATGCAAAACATTTTCATTGTTCCTGCTATGCAACATGGCTGCCGTGCAAAACCTCTATTGCAGGTTATAAGTCCAAATTGAATTGAATTATATTATGCAGATTACAACATGCTTCCTATGTGTGTACTAAATCCCATCTCAAAAGAACTGCATGATGAAGACTATTTTACCTATTTTTATTATATAGATGGTTTTCACGTTACTTCACGGCGGCCATATTGGTGTTCAACTACAAAAGAATTTTAATGAACCTCTTTTGTTATGTACACCAACATGGCCGCTGTAGCCGCCAAAATCTACAGACTTTTGCCTTCAGTTTTTTATTACTTTGACGACCACGAGATAATCCTTTTACAGCCAACAATCACTGAACAACTCTTAGGTGTCAAACTCATGCGATTCATTCACTAACCAAACAAGCACGATAGGCACGGTTTCTAAGTGAAAACAAATACAAAAGAGGCAAACTTAGATACAGAAAAAAGGCAAATACAGAACAGCCTAGAAAAACTACTTACAAACACGTTTGCTGATGTCGGCTGTCCGATAACACATGGATAACTAAACTGAACATAAACTATAGAAAGAACGCCCCAAAACATGGCGACCTTCTGCTCACATGTCCCGTTCGCGTGTGCCTGGGCCTAAGTTAAGATAGTCAACCGCTGGACGCATAAACAGCAAAACTGGAACCTACATTCCCCGTTAAATGTACAGCGGGCAAGCATTTAAACAATGTTCTTAGCGTCTCTCATAGTTTTCAAAAGTGTCCACAGACTGTAGCTGTCCATTTCTCTTCACACAGACTTTAACAGTTTTGCAAAAGTAATAAAGCATTAAATTAAGTGTCTCTGGTAAAAGTTCTAGAATTCGCCCTCTCCCGCGGCTTCCAACAGTACACATTTGACAATCGGGCGTTCCAGGATAGACGTCTTAGTCTTGACTTTCACTCGCCGCACACATCCGTCACTGCCTGGCATAACTTCGATCACTCTTGCCAATGGCCAGCAGCTCCATGGGGAAGTATCATCAACTATCAGAACAATGTCGCCAACAGCTAAATTCCTGTGTAGACAGTTCCACTTCTGTCGCTGCTGCAGCAAAGGAATGTACTCTCGAGACCAGCGTCTCCAGAACTGATCCGCTAAAAACTGCACCTGACGCCACCTCCTTCGGGAATATTTCTCTCCTTTCTGGAAGATTCCTGGTGGAAGAACAGACCCAGCTCGTAGTAGAAGCAAGTGATTCGGAGTGAGGGCTTCTAAGTCTCTGGGGTCTTCCGAAACCTTCGTAATGGGCCGCCCATTTATGATCGCCTCCACTTCACACATAAGAGTCAGCAAACTTTCATCATTCAGGACTTGCTCCTTGAGGAGTGCATTGAGGATCTTTCGTGTGGTTCGTATACACCGCTCCCAAATACCACCATGGTGCGATGCTGCTGGAGGATTAAAGATCCAACGGACATCTTGCTGCAACAGATACTCCTGAATACGCTGACTATTCCACTTCTGAACGCTGGTACGGATTTCTTTCTCGCCACTCACGAAATTGGTACCATTATCAGTCCTCACTAACATTGGCTTGCCTCTTCTCGCGATAAAACGACGTAGTGCGTTTAGGAATGCATCTGTGTCGAGGGAGTGAGCTATCTCAATATGGACGGCCCTGATTGCCAGACAAGTGAAAATGCAGCCATACCTTTTCAATTGACTTCTTCCTTGCTTCACTAGAAATGGACCGAAGAAATCGATCCCAACGTGACTGAATGGCGGTTGACCAGGTGTAACACGTTCTTTGGGTTGATCTGCCATCCTCTGACTACATGCAGGAGCTTGTCGTCGTCGACAGTCAAAGCAATTGGAGAGAACCTTACGAACTGCAGAATTTGCTTGAATCACCCAGAACTTGCCCCGAAGAAGCGACAGGACATACTCTCTTCCCGAGTGACCAGATATCATATGATAGTGCCGAACTATCAAGTTTGTAACATGATGATCCTTTGGCAAAATAATTTGATGTTTGGCATCTTGAGGCAGAGAAGCACGACGCAACCGCCCACCAACTGTGAGAATGCCATCAACAAGAATGGAGCCAAGCCAAATATGTTGCTACTTTTCTTGACTTCTCTTCTCTTGGGTATTTGACTTGGAACTTCTACCGACGAGGCTTGCATCCCCTTAAGGCAGTCAATCTCTTCCTTGAAGTGTCTTTCTTGTACATACTTGACGATACTTCGCTCAGCCTCTCTCATTTCAGCTACAGTCATCGGCTCAATAGGGGACTTCTCTGTCAGCTTCACTGACTTTGTCTTGACTTGTGCACAGAATTTGCGAAGTTTGGCTTTGTACCTGAGAATCCAGGCAACGAATTTCTTTAGATGGTACCATGATGAAAACTTCTTTAACACTTTATCAACTTGAACAGCAACATCTGTAAGTACGGTACCAACCATCGCAACTTTCTTGACTTCCGGATCATCTGTAGAGAGATCTTCTGCACCTGGAAGGCTCAGCCACTTGTCTTCGGTCTCCCACAAAAAAGATGGACCCATCTTCCAACGGGCATTCATGAGTAGGCTGCCAACCTCGAGTCCCCTAGATACATCATCTGCTGGGTTCAACTTTGTCGGAACATGTCTCCACTGAGAAGGAGTAGAACTGTCATGGATCTGAGACAATCTGTTTGCCACAAAGGTATGAAATCTCACGTCATTGTTCGCGATGTACTTAAGCACAGATGTACTATCTGTCCAGAAGAACGATTGGTCAACAGTCATTTCCAGCTCCCGTTTCATCATCTTGTCGAGTCTCACTGCCACGGTCGCAGCGGACAATTCCAATCGAGGTATTGTGATGGTCTTCAGAGGAACGAGCCTTGACTTGGACATGAGAAACGCACAGTTAATTCGACCTACTTCATCAACCAAACGAAGGTAGCTGACTGCGCCATAACCGATTTGTGATGCATCACTAAAGTGGTGCAGTTGACAGGAGGTAATGTCTCCAAACCCACTTGGTTTGACACAGCGATTAATGGAAAACTCTTCAAGTCGTGGAAGTTCCCGGAGCCATTCCTGCCAGCGCTTTAAGCATTCTCCAGGGACCACATCATCCCAATTCAACCCTCGACGACACAAGTCTTGCAGGATAGCCTTGGCAGGTAACACAAAGGGGCTGGCAAACCCTAGGGGGTCATACACCGAGCTAACTATCGACAACATCCCCCGACGAGTAGGGGGTTTCTCTTTAATGTTCACTCTGAATCCAAATGTATCTGACTCTAGGTCCCATTTGACTCCAAGTGCTCGTTCAGCAGGCATGTCTCCAAACCCAAGATCCTTTACAGACTTGGCTTTCTCTGATTCGGGAATACTTGCGAGTACCTTTGGGGAATTACACAACCATTTTGTTAGGTGGAATCCTCCCTTCGATAAGAGTTCGCAGAGCTTGGGAACAAGTGCGACAGCAGTGCTTTCGTCTTTGACTGATTTCAAGCAGTCGTCCACGTAAAAGTTTTTATTCACAGTCTCTACAACATCCATGGGAAATGTGCTCTTATTATCTTCGGCTGTCTTTCGTAACGCATACCCAGCACAACTTGGCGATGACACTCCACCGAATAAATGAACTTTCATTCGATATTCTTCGGGCTGTTTTTCCATGTCATTCTCTGGCCACCATAAAAACCTTAGTGCATCACAATGATCTGGAGTGACTTCGACTTGATGAAACATCGATTCGATGTCAGACATCAGGGCTATGGGTTCCTCTCTAAACCTTGTTAACACGCCTACCAATGTGTTGTTGAAATTCGGTCCTTGCAACAGGCAGTCATTGAGTGATGTGTTTCTATACTTTGCAGCACAGTCAAATACGACCCTAGTTTTATTGGGTTTCTCCGGATGAAAGACTGGGTGGTGAGGCAGAAACCACACCATACCATCAGAGCGGTTAAGCGAAACATCGGGTACTCTTTCAGCATATCCTTTGTGGAGATGATCATTGATGACCTTCGAGTATTTGATGAACAAATCTGGGTCCCGTTGAAATCTCTTCTTCAGAAGCTTCAATCTATGTTCAGCTAAGGCTTTGTTGTTAGGAAGGGAGGGTGGATAAGACCTCCATGGCAAAGCCAATTCGTAATGGCTTCCATTTAGAACAGTCGTCTGCTTCATTATCTCCACCGCTTTCTGGTCATCTCTAGACATCTGCATTGTTGTATCAGCAATAGAGTCACTAAATTCTTGGTCACAAAATCTCTTGAACTGCTTCTCCAATTCAACATCTCCTCTGATAAAGTTAGCAGTGCGGCTAACATTTTTACTCTCACGACCGAGTGGACCATTCATTGTCCAACCAAAAACAGTTGTAACCGCATAGGGCCCTTCTCCTCTGCTCTGCCTAATCTCCTTTGGCTCTAGTGCTTTTGGGTTGTCATTGCCAATCAGCAAACCGACTTGAGCTCCTACATGTACTTGTGGCATATGAATCCCATGAAGATGAGGCCATCTCTCTACATCCTCCTGTCGCGGGATGTCATCAAGGGCAATAGGCAAGGTGGGGGTGGAGAAAACTGTTGGTAGATTAACAAATTCGTTCTCTGTTAGATCATAAACCTCCAGACTAACAACGCTACATTTGATCCTACTGTTCTCTCTCTCAATTGTGGTCAACGAGAAACTTGTTTCCTTGCCCTCTAGACCCAGCTGGTTTAGGAGTTCCTCTGTACAGAAAGTTGAATTGGAGCCACTATCCAGGAAGGCATAAGTTACCACAGGATTCGCACACCCTCTTGCTGCTACCTTTACAGGCACAATGGGAAAGCCAACAATCGACTTTGACATTCCAGTAAAACTGCAAAGTCCTGCCTCAACTTCAATAAATCCATTGTTTACCTGTGGGATAATACGCTGGGGTTCCTGTGGAGTGGGATTCTCATGATCTCTCTCAGCCACGTTCTGGCGATCCTTATTCTCATTAACACTAGGTGAAGGTGGGCGATGCAACAATGACGAGTGTTTTCTCCCACAGTCTCTGCAGGCATTTTTCTTTCTGCAATTTTGCACGAAGTGGTAAGGCATTAGGCAATTAAAACAGAGCCGCTTGCTTCGCACAAACTGTTCGCGCTCCTCTTGAGACTTTCTCTTGAATTCAGGACAATCACTAAGGCTATGAACCCGATTACACATCAGACAGTTGTTTTCAGTGTCATTCATTCCACTGGAAGGATTCTTAGACATTGTGTCCTCTCCTCTTTGGTTAATGCCACCTTGGGTAGCAAAGCTTTGTCCTTTCGGTCGGTTTGAAATGTCTCCAAAAACGGGATGTGAAGCAGTGCGAGCTTCCTTCTCCACAAATGCAACAATATCATCAAATCTGACCTCTCTGTCTTGCTCTTCTGATATCTTGTCAGCAGTGTTACGCCATTTCTTTCTCATGTCATATGGCAATCTATTTATGACGCCCCTTAAACTGTCGGGGTTCTCGATCTTGCTGCTGTAGCCAATGCTTTTCAAAGTGTTCCCACAACTTGTGAGCAAGGTAGAAAGGTTTTGCAATCCTTCGCTGTCCTCTGGCCTAATCACTGGACCCTTGGTCACTTTGTCAACATAAGCCGTGGCAATCTTATAATTCTGACCATACCTCTTCTTCAATAATTTACGAGCCTCAGAGTACCCTTCCTCCGAATGCATGGCCAAACAACTACGCATCAACTCCTGAACTTCTCCCTTCGTGTATTGTACAAGGTAATACAATCTTGAACCGCAACTTTCAGTCCTAGACTCTATTAGACACTCAAAGGCCTTGATAAAATTACAGTATTCAACAGGGTCCCCACTAAAAATTGGCACTTCTGGCTTGGGTAGGGTTAAAGTAAGTGCACTCCGATGTTGCTGCGCAACCAGGTCTTCCATACACTTTGCTTGTCTTTCTTGCATTTCAATCATCCTTTGAAGGGTTTCCGCATTCACTGCTGCTATGTCACTGGATCCTTGGGTTTGATATTCTTCCTTCTTGAGGGTTGTAGGAGACCACTCGGACGCCAAAGGGTTAAGTGAGTTTTCAATCTTCATTGCATCTCTGTCTTCGTGTACTGGCCCCTTGTAATCTGTGTTGGGAAGCAGTTTCCTTGTGGGACTCAACTCCACCATGCTGCCTCGCACCATTGCATCCGCTTCAGCATAAACCTGTTCTCTAGCTACCGTTTGGACTAAATCTGACTTAATTTTCAACATTTCTTCTTGCCGCTGCAGGTGAAATTTTCTTTCTGCCAATGCTTGCTGCTCTTCAAATAATTTCAGCTTTGCTTCTAAAGCTCTTCGCTTCGCTGATTCGTCTACATACTTTCGCCTCGCAGAGCTGCTACTCATCTCAGATCGACCGACCGAACCTGTCTGACTAATGGAGTCTTCAGGTGTAACATCTAAACCAAGTGGGGGTACATGTACATATCTATGCTCAATTTCTGACATCCAACAAGCTAACCTTTCTTTCAAACAACTGACAGCATCATACTCGCAATGAAAGTACTCATATGCCTCCTTGATACTCTTAAGCTCAACCAGACTCTTGGTGTACAAATTATGAGCTCCCTTGAAATTCTCAAATGCTTGAGAAAGCTCGGTTATCTTCTTCTTTAAACAGACAATATTAGTTTCCTTTCCCAGTAATTTAGAAACTTCATTCCTCTTCTTTGTCAGTACCGACTTAAAACCAGCTCTAGTGTTCTTCAGTTGTGAAATTCTTGCAACTCGTTCAGCCTTTTTGTCGAGCGGATCAACCAATTCGTCGCTCGCATAATTTGCACCGGAATCCATGTCGATATCGAGCTTGTGTTTAAACTAATGTAGCCGCCAAAATCCACAGACTTTTGCCTTCAGTTTTTTATTACTTTGACGACCACGAGATAATCCTTTTACAGCCAACAATCACTGAACAACTCTTAGGTGTCAAACTCATGCGATTCATTCACTAACCAAACAAGCACGATAGGCACGGTTTCTAAGTGAAAACAAATACAAAAGAGGCAAACTTAGATACAGAAAAAAGGCAAATACAGAACAGCCTAGAAAAACTACTTACAAACACGTTTGCTGATGTCGGCTGTCCGATAAAACATGGATAACTAAACTGAACATAAACTATAGAAAGAACGCCCCAAAACATGGCGACCTTCTGCTCACATGTCCCGTTCGCGTGGGCCTGGGCCTAAGTTAAGGTAGTCAACCGCTGGACGCATAAACAGCAAAACTGGAACCTACAGCCGCCATGGCCTTTATCATTTGAGTCCCACAGGACAGAAGGTCACGTGAATGAAAACCATCTATAGACTGGAATGATCCTGTTAGTTAGTCACTGGGAATGGTATTTGGGGCACAAATTGCTCTGGGAATTGGGATTGAACAACATTTGGTCTGAGAAATGGGATTTTTGGCCCCGCCCTTCATGACCCTCAAGACACCTCAGGATCAGGATAAGGTACTGTTTCCTACTAATACTCCGTCAGAGTGAACCACGAAGTGTTTTACATCAGTACACGAGAACGGGGCCTTCTCATAACGTTCTGTGCGTTCCATTAACAAAACAGCTTTCACTGGCTCCGGTGAAATCATCTAGGAACATGTGGGATTCGAATATGGCTTTTTACGAGTAAAATAATCCTTTTAAATCGTGAATATATTTATTGCGATGCAGTGATGAGAGCGCTAGGAATCCCAATCAGAAGCGTGACAAATTTTGACTCAGCTCACGACACAGATGCGAGCATGACGATTGACTATCATTTCGACGAGGATTGGGAGATGATAGATTATTTGAACGGTGACTCCGTGTGGTTAGTATCACTCTAAGTTAATACCATTGTTTTGTGTAGCCTCTGATAACAGCGACTTCTGTTTCAGACGGTTCCAGTTTCTTCGCAACAGGGATGATATCTGTTTACAAACATTCTTTTTGTTATTCAAATGTGCCAACCACTGGAACAAAAGAACCCTTTGTTTCGGCAGCCAATAAGGCTCTGGTTGGCACATTAATAACAATTGTTGACGTCACTGATATCTTCCCTATAGCCTGTGAACAGGCTTCGTTTTGGGAAATTGGGTTAGGTTAAAATCGACGAGCGAAGCGAGGACTGGGGAAGAGGGAGGAGGGAAGGGGGCGAAGCCTGTGGACTCGCCTTTGATGCCACCGTTCTATGATACCAGAATCTGATATCATGAGCTGATTGGTCAGATCACTTCTTGTTGACAGGTATGCGGTGATAGAGGACACATGTTGACATCTCAAATGCCTGGCGCCCAAAATTTGCATAATTATTCCATTCGCTGGCTCAAATGATAAACAAACATGACGACTCGTCGCATGCAATTTTCAGATCTCGATTTTGAGAAAGCTTTGAGCGATTCGTTGCGAAATTTTTCGCTTATACCTTGACTTAAGAAGAGCAAAAGCTGTGTCTAAAGTCTGTGACAAAAAAGCAAGATGTTTCTGGAATTTTGCCAAATGGATTTACAAAACAGCAACCATGCTGCAGATTATCTGTTGGATGCCAAATCAAACGCTATTACAAAACAACGGGGGTTTATTCTAGCTCCACTGGGACACACTACTCAACTACAGAACTTTAACACTAAGGAGCTAAAAATTATTGCAATAATTCATGATTCATTGAAGTGGAATTATAGACTACGGCTTTTTGAGACTCGGATCTAAGATGCCTATTACCGTGTGGCCGAAAACACTACAATCCGCCGAGATCAAAAGGTCAATACCATCGAAGAGAACAAATTCATAACTGTGATCTAAACGCGCAATTCTCTCTGAAGTCTTGCTGGGAAAGCTTTATATTTTAGGTTTTTTAAATACTTTTTTGCGAAGACTGGGAGTCGTGTTTAGCCTGTCTATTTTTATACTACTACCGATGCATTCAACCGAATTAAAACATGACAACTTGTTGACATTTTAATTAACTTGTTGCCAATTATCCAACAGGATAATTACTAGGGGGCGGCACGGCGGCATCAAAGGCGAGTCCACAGGCTTCGCCGCCCCTTCCCACTTCCCCAGTCTGCGCTTGGCTCGCTTCGCTCGCCGATTTTAACCTAACCAAATTCCCCAAAAGGAAGCCTGTTCACAGACTATCTTCCCTACTGTAACTGAGATTTTAGTGTTTTTTTTTTTGTATTTTAATAACTTTTTATTTCATTCCATTTCATTAAAGTTCGATTACAATTAACACACTCACACAATACACACATTACATTCACAAAGACAGCACCGATATAAAATAATCCATTTAACAATGTCAGCAATTGCATGTCAAGTGCCGACATTCATGACCAGTTTTTGTTATTACAATATTTACGCCATTTCCGTAAATATGGACATTTTGTTTCGCGATTTATCAATGATAGTTTCTAATTGATAAACCTTATTGAGTCTTGCCAGGAAAACTCTAAGACCAGGGTTTGTTTTGGTGCGTCTACAGTTATAGATATACTGTTTACCAACCCCAAAAAATATGATTTATGAAAAGATTGTCTTTACATTCCTGTATACCAAATAATATATCCTTATCTTAATGACTTCAGCCCAAAATCTCACGTTTGGTTTGGTCGGTTTTTATCAACTGGTGGTAGAGGTTGAGTTCCCTAGACGAATTTAAGGTACTATATGTAGCATGCATTTATTATTGTTTTTATATATGATTTATTATTGTATTCATATGCTTGTAGGAATTATCACGTATGGAACGAGTCGTGGTTTAAACGTCCTGATTTGCCAGATGGTCATGACGGATGGCAAGTGCACGACGCCACGCCACGAGAGACCAGTCTAGGTAAAAAGAGCATTTTTTGGTAGACAATAACTGGTACCTCACGCTCGAAGTGCCAAAGTACATTAATACAAAATAAAAATGCCGTACAATTATTTCACTAAGATTGTTTTGAGGTTTGGCAGTATCAAACTTAAAATAATGTGTGTTAAATGCTGCGAATTCATTTCTGTGGCAAGCTCCCTTTTCAAATGATAGAATAATGTTGTTATTTAAAGTTCAGAAGATGATAAGTATTTCGCCCTGTTGTATTATCTGCTATATGTGAGACTCATTCTTGTCCATCAGAATAGGGAAATGGTTAATCAATTACATTTCAATAGACCAATTCCGATATATTAAAATTCATACTTCGATCGCAATCGCAACGATCGCAACGATCGTAACGGTTGGTTTCCATATGATCGCAAGGGTCGCAAGAATCGCAACGATCGCAGCGATCGTTACGATCGACGATCGCTGCGATCGTTGCGATTACATGGAAACCAGGCTTTAGGGGAATAAAACAAAAGAAATCACATCGAGGTTCAGGGATGAATAATTTATCTATTTTGTTTGATTCCCCTAAGCCTCGGAGCCAAGTATGAATTTTAATATACACCTAATTCAATAAAGGTTGCTTTGGCAGTTGGTCATTGGTAATTGGGAATTGGCATTTGGCATACGGAACACAATGCAATGCTTCGCTTGAGTGACCGCCAAACAATAGCTTCCCAATGCCCAATTACCAATGACCAAAGCAACCTTTATTGAATTAGGTATATCGGAATTGGTCTATTACATTTGAAAACAATGTCAGCAAGTGAAGGTGTTTTAAGAAACTCCCAGGTTATCTAAGTCATATTTGCACCAATTCTATGTCTAATTTAGTTCGGGATGCACTCCAAATTTTGAGTGTGTCAGGGAGTAATCGGGCGAGTAATTTGATTTGAAATCACGAGCACGATTACACCCTGAATTGTACGACACGAAGTTCAATTACTAATTAATCGCATCAATAACCAAATTTGAGATTAAAAAGTCTATGTCGACTCTTTTGTACTAAAAACGTCTAGTATATTTGTTATCAGTTTGAAAGTAGAAGGAAAACAGCAAAAAAGAACCTATTCAAGTGCAACTGATTGACGCGCGCGCAACGTAGGCGTCCAATTACAGCTATCCAATTACAAAAAGTTGTAATTTGATAGCTGTAATTGGATTCAGTGATTTGATTCATTCCACCCTAGGTATTTTCCGTTGTGGTCCGGCATCCGTCAAGGCAATCAAAAGTGGAGAAGTGTGCCTTCCTTACGACACAGGTTTTGTGTTTGCTGAAGTGAATGGTGATCGTGTTTATTGGGATGTAAAAGCGGACGGCTCCATGAAAGTCGCAAGTGTGGACAAGAAATGTATTGGAAATGATGTCAGTACCAAGGCTGCAGGAGCTGATTCTAGAGAGGACCTCACCCAAGAATACAAATATCCTGACGGTTGGTCTGCCTATTTGTCTGTCTATTTGCTTGTTTCAATAACCAGGGCCGTAGAACGGTCAAAATTATTGGGGTGGGGGGGAGGCATGACGAGCGCCGAAGGCGCGAGTCTTTGGGGGGGATCCAGGGCCATGCTCCCCCGGGATTCTTTCATTTCCAGCCTTCTGAGAGTAGTTTCCTGCAAGTTTAAACGGCTTTGAACTGACAAAAAAATTAATATTGTGTCCTAAATGCGGGGCATTCTAGGGGCTCTAAACTTTCTAGGCTTTCTTCCAAATTTACAATGAATTGTTGGGTGCTCAGCTATAATTCTTTTCACTTGAGCTAGCACTTTGATGTTTTACCAACAATTATAGATAGTCCAGATAAAAATTTGGAACAACAACAACAAAATTGCATTTAATCAAGCTTCCTTACAATACGCGTTATTGATTAACAAGTTTAAGTTGTACTTTCACACAGTATAGTGAACGTCCTCAAATCATCCATGCTTAAATAATTTCATAAAAAAAAAATGAAATGAAAGAAGCTGGAAATATCCCGTTAAACAAGATCTACGTGTTCAACTTTTCATTAAAGGCAAAACCATGGATCAGGTTTAACAAATTATGCAACTTGTCAGTGTTGTAAGATGGTTTAATGAACCTACTACTTTGACCCCACATACACTAACAGTTCTTTGTATACCTGGATGTTTGAGTCGACATCGACAGAAAAGACAACTTTCAAATGATTGGGGGCGGGCGCCCCCTCTCCCCCGGCCCCTCCTCATGCTACGGCCCTGATAACTGTCTCTCTATGTATCTCTTCCTGTCTGTCTGTTTGTCTTGAACTGTTTGGCTGTTGGTCTGTTTGTCTGTCCGTCTATCTTTCTAATTCTACCTGTCTGCCTCAGTGATGAAAATGAGCCAAGTATTTGCTACTCTTAAAAAAAGACCTTACATTCGACCAATTATAGGCTATGCACTTCCTCTCAATGAATCTGTACTTGGGGCATAACAACAGACTTATGACCCAACCAACTTCCCTTATTTTAAAGGGAGGGTTTCACGGTTAGGCGCATGTGCACAGATTAAAATGCTTTATTCGCTTTCTTACCAACAGTTTATCGGTTAAAAGACCACTCCGTTTACATCAATAATCATATACTATAATTAGTCCAAACGAAGCGAAGGATGACCAAGATTTACTGAAAATTTCAACGGATTACACCGACAAAGTCAGCACTAAATAAAACCTTTGACCCAAAGGATTTATTCTACGCTCTGGTGGCTTTTATGGTGCACATGGATATGTATAATCATCTATTCAATCAGCTGACTGACCGCGACATTTTCACGGGCAAATTTCCCACCACAGTTATCCACTCGCTTCCGATTGGACTAAACAATAAAATTAAATGGGTTACGTCATAGCTTGCACATGCGCCGAACTGTGAAACCCTCCCTTTAAAATCGGCAAACAATTTAAAAATATGGTCAATACCTGAAGAAACCTAAGAAAAGTCCTCTTTGGAAGAATTACATAACTGACTATATTTAGGGAAAAGGCAGTCGGCACTAAGAGAGCCGATAATTTGCTTACACGTATTCACATGCCGCATTTTTAATGTCTTTAAGGAATAGTCCAGGCTTCAAGGTGTGATAACAGAGACTCGGTTCTTGTCCAATCAATCGCACAATATATATTTATATCAGATATTTGGATACGAACGCAATCTTCAATAGATTTCGTGTGGTTTGTTGTTGTACCAAGCTTACATGTCCTACACTGTTGTTTAGAAATGTTTAAGGTGGCTCGACTGGGTTTTTGAGCGACGATACCGTTTAGCTTTGAGAAACTTGTGTACCACCACAAACGAGCCAACGGAAAATCGATTGCCACAGCTGTACTAGAGAAAGATTAAAGTTTCAGATGAGATTAGTTTTATGGAAATCGGAGTTGCCAAAGCAACGTTATGACGTCACTTCCGGTTTTACATAATACCGAATTACTTGTCATCAAGAGATAATTTTGGAAAACGCTCTCTGGATCTTCGACCTGACGTACTTGTCCTTAGGTTTACAAAATTTTACAAATTTCTATGGAAGCGTTTTCGAAAAAATTTCGAGTGAAGTTTTAAGGTGTTAAAATACAACAAAAACAAAACAATTTTGAAATGTTACTAAAACTTATGTCTACAAGGTTTGATGAAATAATGTTTTGGTCTGACATGAATTTTATACCATCCAAATACCTTAGGTGAAAATCTCAAGGAAATCGCTCTGTTTGAATTTCAGAAATATTACCTTGAATATGAACTGGCCTGGAGTGTTATTTCGCTTTTACATTAAAAATTGACCCTACACTTATTAAAATTGTCATGAATTAAAAAGCGAATGATGAATTTTTTTAAAACTTAGTCCTCATAAAGATTAATTAATATTCAATACAACTGCCAAGTTTCAAATTCATTGAAACGTTCTAAGGCTGTCAATTTACAGCCTCAACGTAGGAAAATATTGAGCTGATTTTCATGAAAGTGATTTGTTGATCTCATTATGCGTCTCCATTGTCTCGAATCGCCATGCAATTGTAAATTTCAGTACATAATGAATTCATAAACACTTCATTGCTTTGTTTTAAGTGTTACATGAATTCATGATGTACTGAAAGCTACAATTCCACGGCGATTTGATACAATGGAGATGCATAATAAAAAAACAAGCCACAAGCGCGAAAATCAGCTCAATATTTTCCTGAGTTGGCGCTAAAAATTGACAGCCTTGGAATGTTTCAATGAATTTGAAACTTGGAGATTGTATTAAACACTAATTAATCTTCATGAGGACTACGTTTTAAAAAAATTCATCATTCGCTTTTTAATTCATGACAATTTTAATAAGTGTAGGTCAACTTTTGATGTAAAAGCGAAATAACACTCCAGGCCAGTTCATATTCAAGGTAATATTTCTGAAATCCAAACGCAGCGATTTCCTTGAGATTTTTACCTAAGGTATTTGGATGGTATAAAATTCATGTAAGACCAACACATTATTTCATCAAGCCCTGTAGACATAAGTTTTAATAACATTTCAAAATTGTTTTGTTTTTGTTGTATTTTAACACCTTAAAACTTCACTCGAAATTTTTTCGAAAACGCTTCCATAGAAATTTGTAAAATTTTGTATACCTAAGGACAAGTACGTCAGGTCGAAGATCCAGAGAGCGTTTTCCAAAATTATCTCTTGATGACAAGTAATTCGGTATTATGTAAAACCGGAAGTGACGTCACAACGTTGCTTTGGCAACTCCGATTTCCATAAAACTAACCTCATCTGAAACTTTAATCTTTCTCCAGTACAGCTGTGGCAATCGATTTTCCGTTGGATCGTTTGTGGTGGTACACAAGTTTCTCAAAGCTAAACGGTATCGTCGCTCAAAAACCCAGTCGAGCCACCTTAATGGAACATAGAAAACGGGAAGCAGCAAAAAATACCTATCTTTCTTTTCAAGTATCAAAGATATTCAGACGTACAAAAACCTCCTCATTTTCGTTATTTTTTTTATAAATTATAATTATAAATTATAATAATTGTTATAATTATTACATTACAGGCTCTGAAGAAGAGAGAAAAGCAGTAAAATTAACATTCCAGTTCAGTAGTCGTAAAAAACACGAAATATACAAATCTGAGGTCGAAGATGTCAATTTCCGTCTGGAGATGGAGGACACTGTCTATGCGGGCAATAGTTTTGACGTTGCAGTTGTCGTAAAAAACAAGTCAGAAGTACTGACTAGAGAAATCAAAGTTAATTTCACAGCGGTTTTGACTTTTTACACTGGTGTTCCTGCCAAAAAAGTAAAGGGAAACAAGTTCCAGTCTTTGTTGGACCCACAAGCAGGTAATATGAAATTGTGCTTACCAGTGACTGCAAGTTTACAAGAATTAACCATTGTCGGCCTTTTTTTCTAGGATTCTTATTCAAGATGACTTTTTGACATGACTCAAAAGTGTAAAAATTGATAAGATATTCATATGTCACTGCTGCTACAAAGCCCAATATCATAAAGGTTAAAATAAAAGTACAACATTGCAACTGCTAGTTATATATAAATTGTTCTTTTCGCAAGAAAAATTCCTCCTCTACCATAATATTCTAATATTTTGACCAAAACGACGCATGAGAAACACCCAGATCTTGGCAGATATTTGACTTGTTAAAATATTGAGATAGTTAAAAAACAATGAGTGGTGCTATTCAAACACAAACTTTAAGGGCCGGTTATTTAAACGAAGTCTAACTTAGACCGCGGTTTAACCCTTTAAGGACAGCATTTTAGTAGTGAAAAAACCGTATTTTTAACCCAATCCTCCTTTTTGGACCAGTTTTCTACCAGTTAGTAAGAAAATGGCTAGAAATGAGTTTTGCAACAAAAAAGGCTTATTTTCCTGCTTATTGGATGTAATTAAGCTTCATTTTTGAAGAGATTTCAAAGCTAACAAAGTTTCGTTTAAACTGTAGTTTTTTATGCAATTTTGGCAAATTTTCCGCTCGTTCTGGCAATAAAGAGTTGCCACGAGCCATCGCTTCTAAACGTTCTGAACTGACATCTTTACTTATGAAAAAGGACCTAACGACAGTCCGTTGTTGAGAGAGAAGTGATTGAATGATTGAAGTGGATTAGAATGCACGATCGAAAACGATCGAATTTCAGGTTACCGGAAAATGGCCGCGGTTGGTGTTGACGGTCGCAAAAAATTGTGGTTAAAAGAAATTCTTTTAAACACACAAAAAAAAATATTGAAGGTCTGTCAGTACAATTAAGGCAAAGTCGATTTCATCCTCGCATCCACTGAAATGTTTTTCAAGCTATAATATCTGCATATACAATACTAGGTTTCATACATTCAGTTTATTTTTTTATTCGGACCTCCTTTTCAAACATTTCTCCTCGATACATACCTGTATCGAGGTTCTTCATTTTTATTAAGATCCATATGCATGCGCACAAGAGATTTATGACATCATTTTAGTCCGCGTTTTACGTATAAAAGGCGGGAAGGTTTGTATTAATAAAAAGTCCACTGCGGCCTTATTAATTTTCATGATCAGGCCCCGGTTGTTCAAAAGGTGGATAGCTCTATCCACCGGATAAATCACTATCCAGAGGATAACACAATACGCCATTTCCGAGTTACGTGATGCCTCGTTGTCAAAGCGAGGCTAGGTGCACAACCTTTCATATGAAAATGAGTTTTATTTGCATTTGAATAAAATCTCATTTTCATATGAAAGGTTGTGCACCTAGCTTCGCTTTGACAACAGGGCATAGCGTAACTCGGAAATGGCCTATTGGTTTGGCTAATGCTTATCCACTGGGCAGTGATTTATCCGGTGGATAGCGTTATCCACCTTTTGAACAACCGGGGCCAGCTCAAAAGTAAGGACACTAAACGCAAACAACAAAAAATTGCCTATTAGTATTGACTCACCTGCACCTTAATCGTAGGTTTTGTGAACTCCACGATCTTCTCACTAACGTAGGACTGCCCTGTCGCCATCACCATACCTTTCACATACAACTTGACACTGGAGTCACCAACACTTGTCTTGGGTGTGATGTAGTCTTTAGGCTCAAGCGTTAGAACGAATCTTTTCTCTGAAAAAGGGAAGTAATTAATTGATTTGAGAAGGCGATGATAGAGATACATGTGTTTATAGATCCTGTGATTATTACTGCTTTTAAGGACACTAATATGCCCTCATTCAACACTGAGTGTGTCATGAGTTATGGATATTTAGCGTCGGTTATTTAAATAAACCAAGTGTAAAAGAAGGTGTTTAACAAAACCGCTGTCTATAAACCAATTTCAATGTGCCAACTTCAATATTTTACCGTTATTTAATGTCAACAGTGTCTAGAAGGCATATATAGCACAGACTAGAAAAACATTTATCTCCTTAAAATGACCCACTTATAAACAGATGTGGAGGTCCTTTACTTGGCTTAACCCTTTTCCGACGGGTGGGGTCATTTTCGTCCCATATGGAACGATGCAGATAATTCCTTTCTCAACCCTTGGCATTCCGTTTAAACCAAATAAATGGTCAACAACGAATTTAGGAAGGATAGATCTTTCCGAAGATACCTCATTTTGGAAAATCTGACCAATCCTGACAGAGTTACACACAAAAAAAAACCTACTCACATTTTGGGCAAAAATTCACTTCAATTTCGCTATTTGCATACCACTGATTCCAGATTAAATTTTCTATTTTCCTGGTAAGTAAGCCAGCCACAATTCCAATGGCAAGAAAGACGATAAAGTGGGCAACAAAGCACGATATTGAAAAGAAAGAAAAAGAAAAGAAAGATAGCGAGAAAGAAAGATCGAAATAGTTTCGCAAAAAAAGAGTCCAAATTTTGGCTTATTTCCGAGTTACGCTATGCCCTGTTGTCAAAGCGAAGCTAGGTGCACAACCTTTCATATGAAAATGAGATTTTATTCAAATGCAAATAAAACTCATTTTCATATGAAAGGTTTGACAACGAGGCATCACGTAACTCGGAAATGGCGTATTGTGTTATCCTCTGGATAGTGATTTATCCGGTGGATAGAGCTATCCACCTTTTGAACAACCGGGGCCTGATCATGAAAATTAATAAGGCCGCAGTGGACTTTTTATTAATACAAACCTTCCCGCCTTTTATACGTAAAACGCGGACTAAAATGATGTCATAAATCTCTTGTGCGCATGCATATGGATCTTAATAAAAATGAAGAATCTCGATACAGGTATGTATCGAGGAGAAATGTTTGAAAAGGAGGTCCGAATAAAAAAATAAACTGAATGTATGAAACCTAGTATTGTATATGCAGATATTATAGCTTGAAAAACATTTCAGTGGATGCGAGGATGAAATCGACTTTGCCTTAATTGTACTGACAGACCTTCAATATTTTTTTTTGTGTGTTTAAAAGAATTTCTTTTAACCACAATTTTTTGCGACCGTCAACACCAACCGCGGCCATTTTCCGGTAACCTGAAATTCGATCGTTTTCGATCGTGCATTCTAATCCACTTCAATCATTCAATCACTTCTCTCTCAACAACGGACTGTCGTTAGGTCCTTTTTCATAAGTAAAGATGTCAGTTCAGAACGTTTAGAAGCGATGGCTCGTGGCAACTCTTTATTGCCAGAACGAGCGGAAAATTTGCCAAAATTGCATAAAAAACTACAGTTTAAACGAAACTTTGTTAGCTTTGAAATCTCTCCTTGTGCCGGAGGTTTTTTAGTTAATACGTCTTCATTAAGTAATGCTTCACATAAGAACTATAGTAAACTTCATTGTTCTGCGGCATTGGCTCTTTCCCAAATAGAATATCTTTGATTTCACGAATAGAGGAGGGGCTGATGGTTCATAATTATATTTCATTATAAAAACACATAAAATCCATTTGCGTCAAATATATTTTAGGAAATGTTCGTACTTAACCAATCAGAATGGCAGAAGACAATAGCTACTAATTTTGCTTCTTTGATGAAGTTCCCCAAATACAATATCTTTTTAAAATTGCATGTTGTGCGATTGGGTCTCAAAATACTTGAAACCTTAAAAAAATTAGACTTAGCTTAATGCACCTTGAACCTTAACTTTTTAGCGGTTTTTGAGTCTAGGCCAATGAGATCACTAGTTGTAACAATGAAAAAAGTTGACATTCCATCGTGCATTGCCGTTCAGCACCATCCTTCTTATGCGAATTATTATTTAATGCGCTTTCATTAATAGTCGTAGTTTGTCTCAGGGTGGTAAAATTTTCTGATAACCTCTACTTATTTGATACGAAATGGAGACTCCAGAGCCATGAGATGGTCACCACACTATAACGACTTGTTAACTAATGGTCCCGCAGAGAGAAAAGCTCATTCCAAACTCATTTCATCATCTGAATTGCCGCTAGAAGATGAATAGACCGCGAGCAGTCTCTTTCTGTTCCTAATCTCACTGGAAGCAGCGACGTTAGAGCGGCGAAGACGCGAGAATCTATCGGTGTAGCTACAATCACCGAGTGGCGAAGCTGATTTCCCTTTCGTAAACGGTCGATGCCATTTTTACTGCGCCTTTCAATAACATGGGGAATTTTAAATTCAAATTTCCATCAACAGTTGCGTTTTACGCTGCCGTCAGTCATCTTAGCTTACCTCTCAGGAAACAGATCTTCACTTCAATGAGGTCAAGGGGTCACGTCCGTGCATTATGATTGGTAGATTTCGATCCATTTTGTTTGTTTCTTTTTTACATGGTTCGTTGACTTTCGTATTAATTATGATTGACGGCAGGGAATAACGCAACCGTTGGTGGAGATTTGAATTTCAAATTCCGTATGTTATTGAAAGGCGCAGTAACGGTCGATGCCACCGCCGACCGGTAGCTCAGTTGGTAGAGCACCGGACTGCTGTGCGGGAGGTCTCGGGTTCGAGCCCCAGACCGGACCAACACTCAGGGTCTTAAAATAACTGAGTCTTCTCGGATAAGGGCGAAAAATCGTAGGCCCCGTCTTCTGCATCTTCAGTGTTATATGGTTAGCAGGGGACGTTAAAGAAGCCACACACTTGTCGTAAAGAGCAGGGCACGGAGTTCCCGGTGTAGTGGTCTGGCCTTGTTTCACGGGTTGGTGCTTCACATAGGGTTAACCTCATTGCACCTTTCCCCGCTTGGACAGATTTGTCCAAAGAAAAAATGAGTATGAGTATGAGTATTAGCAAACGGTCGATGCCATTATTAGCATTCATTAGTAACCAAGTCCTTTGTAATGGTCGATGCTATTTCTCTCTGGTTTATGCCTGGATTGGGACGAAAATAGGGTATCATTATTAGATCAAATTGGGCCTAGGTAAAGCGATTATTTGATCTAAGCTAGATTCACGGTTAGGTAAGATTTAGGGTTAAGATGACCCCGTTATTGATATATATTAAGAAAAGCACCCTTTATAATTAAATTTTTTTTGGGTTTGCCGGATCAACCCAGTGGTCTAGTGATAAAAGAGAAATGTTAGCATGCAGAGGTTCCGGGTTCGATTCTAGGTAATTATATTCCATTTTTCTTTTTCTGATAGAAAAAAATAATTCTAAAATTGGTGAAAATTGTTCTAAGTGTCGCTAAAATGGCATCGACCGTTTACGAAAGGGAAATGCGCAGCGGCGAACGGCGAAGCCGCGATCCGCGAGAAGCGCGGGCGCGAGGGAGAGGAAAAAGAAAGAATGTTTGTTGACAGCTTGACAGGCAACCGACCAATCATCATTATCCGTTTCTCAGAAACGGCAGTTCGAAAAACAAAGAAACCTCGGCGTCTGTCTTTTCCCTCCCTCTCCCCAATCCCTCCTCGTTTTTACACCTTATTTGCACTACATTTTCGTTCGTGCAAACTGATCAGGTCCCGGTTGTTCAAAAGGTGGATAGCATCATCCACCGCATAAATCACTATCCAGTGGATAACGCAATTCGTTTTGTTAATGCTTATCCGCTAGATAGTGATTTATCCGGTGGATAGCGCTATCCACCTTTTGAACAACCGGGGCTTGAAGGATTAAGACAAACTGCTTGCAGTCTAGAAGATGGCAGTTCACTATAACTATTCATTTAACTTTTACTGAAATTTATAACGATGATCATTACTTTTCTCCCATCGTTTAGCCATCTAAAACACAAATAAAGGTTGGTGACGATGTGCAAGTGACAGCATTCTTCACGAATCCCTTACCAATACCCCTCACAAACCGAAGGTTCCATTTGGCAGGTCATCGCATGAAACCAAAGACATTAACTGTCAAATGCAAGTGAGTATTGTTCTCCCAAAAAACTAGCACGTAACCGAAAAATAGTTCGGGTTGGCGCAGTGGTGATCACGGCGGCGACGCTAGGCGCCGAGAACGGCACGAAACAATAGGTTTAATGAGTGAAAACAATGCCTCTGCACGTGCGTTTTACATTTTGATACATTTCTTTGCCGTTCCCTGTGAACGAGAAACGTGAAATGATCAAATTGTAGGTTTTGTGGAGAACACGAGTACACGACAGTTAATTTTCCTTTCCCTCTTTGAACTTGAAAGCCTTCCCTACGAATTCAACTCCTTGAAAAATCAGTTCATTAGACAAATTAAACAAATCGGATAAATTGCAAAGTAGCCATCGTAGTTGCTAAAGCTCCCTAATGCGTGCCGGAACGAGTCTGGTCACAGCGTGGTACATGTATAAGGTTTGACTTCGTTGGCGATTAAAGAAGCCACGGCACCAGTTTTTGTATTTCGTTTAAAGGTCAAAGACATTTGTGTCAAAGATACCCAGTACAACTAATAGTGTAGTTTTGTAAGCAATTACTTTTTTATAGCACTAAAACTAGATATCGCTACGTGACCTACGTGTCTTTGGCTGAAAATGACAAGGATAGAAATAAATTGCAACTCATGCAGTCAACAATTGAGGCTGAAGTTTTCAATTTCTCCCTTCCTACCTTTAAAAAAATCACTTTAAAATAAGTATGGTTTGTTCTCCCTCTACGAGTTTATATTTTGGCATAATTTTGACAACAAAAGAAGAACGAAAAAGGAACATTTCCAAAGTCCCATTCCCTATTTTCCAATCCCCCAAAATACACTTTGTTTGCCCCCAAATTTTGCATAAACTATTGTTTTGGGGGGCAAATTAATTATAAGTGTATTATTGGGGATTGAAAATATAGATATATAGGCCTATTTCCATATGTCAAAATTCTTACTTGGCTCCAAGAACTAGGGGAATAAAACAAAATTAATCCTGACATTGAGATTCAGCGATGAGGAATTAATTTTCTTTGGTTTATTCTCCTACGCCTTGGAGTCAAGTTAGAATTTTATTACATCGAAATTGGGCTATTCAATGCCGATGTATCAAGGACTTGCGTCAAAAATACCAGTGCATAATACAGCTTCTTTTTATACAAATTAGACATTTATTTATGTTGCTTGTATAGAAATCAGACTTGGGGCAAAATCGTTATTTAGTACCAGTTTATATTTCGTCAACTTGATAAATATGTGCTTGCTTAAAGACGTACCACTCTAACTGCTAACTTGCTAGAAATAACACACAGGTGACACGAGTCCCCAACTCATGCGAGATGGACACTTATCTTTATACTTGTCATAGATCTTCATACGGCTGTGGGAACAGGAAAAAAAATGTTATAATTTTTTTCGTTTTTTTTTTAATGATAAGTAAACTATTCAATGAAAGATTTAACCCAACTCACTAAGAGTATTTTCAGTGATGCCCTGGGGCACATATAAATTGATTGGTCAGGGTTTAGAATTTCATTGCATGCATTACAGCTTATCCCTCTTTACACGAGTGAACGTTTAACCCTATTCAGACTGGGGGGGGGGGGGGGGGGCTTTTCGAACCCCCCCTCCAGTAAAATTGTGATAACTCTTACACCGAAATAGCTATGAGGCTGAAATTTTCTGACTTTTCCTAGAATTTATCTAAGGACATTTTGGTATCCATAACATGTCAGTGTGATTAACCATGTTGCCATGGCAACCGGTTTTTGACACATAGGTTTTCAAAATATTAAAATATGGTGAATTTTTTTATTTTAAGATCTTGTTCTTTGACTTATAGTGCATTTTCTTGTTAGAATAGTTTTTTCTTGGGACTAGTTCTTGAAAGACATCAAAAATTTTAACATCAAATATTTGGGGGGAGGGGTAGGTAAATTTTTGCTCTCTTTTAATTATAGACAAAGATTTTGTACTATTTATTAAATAACGCTTCTAAGTTCATTGTTTGGATAATAAAGATTAGTTTGATACGTGTTTTATACATTCTGATCCTTTTTCTTTTAGATATTATTTAAATCTTAATTTAAACAAGAAAAAAAGGAAATCCAACATGGCGGATCCAAGATGGCGGACAATAATTTCAAAATTATAGTTTTATCGCCTTTTTTTGCCTTTTCTCGCTTTACAGGTGTGTCCTTGTTTGTATTTATTATGTTTTAATATTAAAGACATGATTTTACAGTTATATTTGATATTTTAAGTATCTGGATGGAAAAATATCAAAGAAACGTCGGGAAAACAAAAATGACGTCATTGTGACGTCATAGTTGGGTGTAGCAGGTCAAAACTGGGTGTGAGATTTCCTTGTATGGAGGTGAACATTATGTGAAAATTTCATGGTCCTAGCCTTACTGGTAGCAGAGATATAATGGGGGGTCCGAGGAGCCCCCCCCCCCCCCCCCCAGTCACAGATTGTCTAAAAAAGCCCAGTCTGAATAGGGTTAACTAACAACACAAAGTCGTTATACAGTCAAACCCCACATTCTGGACACCTGCATAATACAGACAACTCGGGATCGTTATTGCGGACATTTTATCGGTCCTTGTGGAAATATAGCTCATGCATTTCGCTTACATTTCATGTAAATAGTCTGTTAATACAGAACATTTCGTTGGTCTCAGTGGTGTCCGTATTAACAGGGTTTTACTGTTGTTAATCACATTACACTTTTTATTGGTCATGTGACTACTCATGTGACCAGTAGTCACTTTTAACCCGTGAATACGCGAAGCGTAATGAACGGGTATCGCTGACGAGGACAGTTTCACTCACTCACTCACTCACTCACTCACTCACTCACTCACTCACTCACTCGCTCGCCCGCCCGCCCGCCCGCCCGCTCGCTCGCTCGCTCGCTCACTCACTCACTCACTCGCTCGCTCGCTCCAGAAACGTCCTCAAAAGAACCAGAGACTGTTATCATAATCGACTAATACGTTTTTACAAGAACGTACAATAATTCACTCAGGTTTTCTTGTTGTTTATGTTCATGTTGGCGCCACAATAGAAACCATAACTATGGGAACTATAGAAACCTCCGGTCAGTAAGTAAAATTACAATTTAATAGCGATGCTGCTTTGAATTTTATTTATACTTGACCAGAAATCCGCAAACATTTCCTCCCAACAGAAATTTTAGCTGTCTCGATCCTCAAAAATTTCCTCCTGCAAAACAAATTCAGTCGGCAATCCGCAAAATTTTCCTCCCGCAAACATTTCTTTGTACACGGTATTAGCACTTTTGCCGCTCAGCCATTTTACAACTTTGGATAGTTTTCGAATTCGAATTTCATTTTTTATTTTTTTACCAACAACAAAATACAAATGCCATTAAGTGCAAAAGTTATCTGGATATTATTGTCTTTGCGTACAAAGTGTTTATTACAAAAAAAGGATCAACTATAAAGTTATTAGTTACAGAAGCTTCTTTATGAAAAATGACAAAAAAATGGCTATGGTTAAGGGCTTTTTAATAATTTATACAGAGCGCGACTACGACCACGACCACGAATGCGATCATTGCGACTTTCCGCTCGAAAGTTCGCACGAACCACCGTTCATACAGAACGCAGTAATTCGGGCTGTGACAGTCGCAATGTGTGCTGCCATGCACCATCTCATGAAAGTCGCGTACCACGTGTCACCTGGGCCGAGTTACACGAAAACAAACGAACTGATTGGTTGGCAAGAAATAGTTCGCACGACCATTCGATAAAAATTCGTTCTGGAGGCAATCTCCGCGACTTTCCGCAAGAACCAATTTCCAGCCGCGTTCGTGGTCGCGTTTGGTATAAACGGATTCACACAAATTGCTTATGCGAAAGCACATGCGAACGCCGCGTTCGCGTTTGTGGTCGCGTTCGTTCTTTCGCATTAAGAAATGATTGCATAATATTAATGGGTCTTACATGTACTGTGAATATTCTTAAACATTACATACAAAGAGCTAAATATTGGGTAGATTACTTAGTTTAACGAGCTATTTCAACTTTTGAAGTCGATTCGCATTTAGCACGTTGCCTTCTCTACGTAAATTCGTATGCTAATGAACAAAATTTAAACAATGACGTCAGCAGATATTCGTCTGTGATTAGTATTAAATAACACGTCAGAAGGATCATGTAATGCCTTTCGAGGACTTGTTGATATTAGACTGGCTGACAGTTATTGATTAGTATAAGTGTTAATGTTAATGTTAATGAGTGTGAATGTGTGTAAAAATCATTTTTATAAGCAATAAAATATATACAAATAAATTGCAATAAAGTTGTCATAGAAAAATGTGAAATGTTCCAGAACACGCTGACCTTGGCCGGAAATCGCTTCTTGGCACTTTTCCCTATCATTGTCGCCATACTATCGAAATATCTAGCTGGATTTTTGAAAACCATGTCACCCTAAGTAAGCATCTGTGAGTGTGGTTGGCCTTGTTTTTTTTTGTCGTTCAAAAGCAGTCTAAAACTTCTAGTTTTTTTTTTCTCGCTTTCGCTCCCTTCCCCTCTTCTCTCTCTTTTCTGTGATTTTCGGGCTGATCGGGTCATAAAAACCCTTCTCAAACTCATTAATAATTCATGACGAGAACACAAAGGAAATCACTACCGTGAAGGAGGTTTTGAAATCGCTTCTTAATTTGCATAGATTTTTGCGATTTTATTCCTTCGTTTTCTCCGCATTTAACGATTAGTTTGAGAAGCTATATCAAACACTCGAAACAGTGTTTCATCAGATTTCCAAACACCTTGAAGTGGGTTTAAAAAAACTCGGCTTTGCCTCATTTTTCCAACCCACTTCTCGGTGTTTGGAAATCTGATGAAACACTGTTCCTCGTGTTTGATGTAATATATCAAACACGAGGAACAGTGTTTCATCAGATTTCCAAACACCGAGAAGTGTGTTGGAAAAACGAGGCGCAGCCGAGTTTTTTTTAAACCCACTTCAAGGTGTTTGGAAATCTGATGAAACACTGTTTGGAGTGTTTGATATAGCTTCTCAAACTGATCGTTAAATGCAGAGAAAACGAAGGAATAAAATCGCCAAAATCTATGCAAATTAAGAAGCGATTTCAAAACCTCCTTCACGGTAGTGATTTCCTTTGTGTTCTCGTCATGAATTATTAATGAGTTTGAGAAATATTACTTCAAATGAATATGTCACGTTAGAATGTTATGCGTGACGCGTGACACGCATGCTCATTAGAACTTTATACATTGAACTTTGGAATCGCTCGCATGCTCGTGGCTTTTGCGACTCGAATCTTATGACATGGTGTCAGAGAGTAAAACATGGATAGTTTTCACAAGCCTAGCGCTTTGAGTTTCGACGGAAACACATCAGAAAATTGGCGGAGATTTAAACAACAGTTTGATATCTACATAACTGCTTCGGGAAGCGAAAAGAAAGGCGATGAGGTCAAGATTGCTATATTGTTAAACTTTGCAGGAGAAGACGCCATTGAGGTCTTCAACACATTTCAGTTTGCCGAAGGCGACGAAAAAAAGCTGGACAAAGTCCTTGAGCAATTTGAACAGTACTGTAACCCCAGAAAGAACGTAGTGTTCGAGAGACATCAGTTTTGGCAAATACAGCAGAAAGATTCCGAAACCGTAGATCAGTTCGTGACACGTTTGAAAAACAAGGTAAAATCTTGCGAGTACCCGCCGCCGGTTGATGACATGCTGCGAGACAAGTTCGTGTTTAGTATACGAGATCTACAAGTGAAGGAACGATTACTGAGGGAGGAGAAGCTTACACTGGGAAAAGCAATTTCTATGGCAAGATCGTCCGAGGCTTCCAAAGAACAAATTAAAGCGATGGGCCCAAAGGAGCAAAACATTGAAAATCCGACCGTGAATGAAATTCGAGCAGGCGGCGGTGACAGACAGAAGAAAAATCCTTCGCGTCGACCGAGACCAAGTTCGGGCTCACAAAAAGGAAAGTGCACGTTTTGTGGTTCTTCTCACCCGTGGGGATCTTGCCCTGCTTTCGGCAAAATATGTGATTACTGCCAGAAGAAGGATCATTTTGCGAATGTTTGCCGAAAGAGACTGCGGGATTTTGGCGGGAAAACAGTGCTCACAATCGCTGAATCGGAGGGCAGTGATAACGAAGCCGATTTACTGACCTTTGCAGTGGAGTCCAATGATGAATGCCGTTCTCAAGATGAGTGGCACGTATCACTCAAGATCGCTGATACAAATGTGACTTTTAAAATAGATTCGGGGGCTGATTGTAATGTCATTTCCAAGTCGCTGCTCGATCGACTTCCAGTGGATCCCAAACAGTCCCGCCATTGCAAAGCCAAGCTGAAAGTGTATGACGGACGTCGAATCACACCCAGCGGCAAGATTAGCCTAACTTGCGATTACAGAGGAAAATTCACAGTGATGGACTTCATACTTGTTGAGCAAGATCTACCATCCATTCTTGGACTGAAGTCCTGTCTTGATTTAGGCCTGATAAAGAGAATTTACCGCCTTGAAGAAGAGAATCTAGAATCCGAGTATGCAGACGTGTTTGAGGGCCTGGGTGAGATTAAAGGCGTCCAGCACAAAATTCAAATTGATCGCAATGCCACCACTGTTGTGCACCCTCCCCGTCGGGTTCCTGTGGCCCTTCGTGAGCCTCTTAAAGAGGAGCTTCAGAGAATGGAGAAGCTGGGAGTCATTAAGAAATGTACAGAGCCCACTGCCTGGGTACACAGTCTTGTGGTTGCCAAGAAGAAGAATAACAAGCTCAGAGTGTGCATGGATCCTAGCGACCTCAATCGTGCCGTCAGGCGGGAACACTTTCCCATGCAGACCGTGGAAGATGTGATTAGCAGGATGCCCAGTGCAAAAGTGTTCAGTGTCCTTGATGCTAACCATGGCTTTTGGCAGGTTAAACTAGCCAAGGACAGTAGCAAGCTAGCTACCTTTATCACCCCATTTGGCCGGTATAGTTACACACGTTTGCCCTTTGGGATAGCATCGGCCCCAGAGGTGTTCCAGAATGTTATGTCCCATTTGTTTCAGGACATTGAAGGTGTTGAGGTAATTGTGGATGATCTTGTTGTGTGGGGGGAAGATGTGGAGCAGCATGATGAGAGGCTGAGACAGGTGTTGGACCGCTGTCGTGAGCGTAACCTCAAGCTTAACAGGGAGAAATGCTATTTTCGAGTATCCGAAGTTCATTATGTGGGCCACGTGTTGAGTGCAGATGGTGTCAAACCAGACCCTAAGAAAGTTGAAGCAATCCTTGCTATGCCAACCCCAGCCAATCGAGAAGGCTTACAGAGATTCCTGGGTGTGGCCACCTATTTATCTAAGTTCATCCCAAACATGTCTCAGAAGAGCGCTCCACTCCGCCAGCTACTCCAGAAAGATGTTGAATGGTCCTGGGGACAAGTAGAAGATGACGCATTTACAAGCCTGAAAACTGCAATCTCGTCAGCTCCAGTCCTCAACTTCTTTGACGCGAAAGAACCAGTGACCCTGTCTGTTGATGCAAGCTCAAAAGGTGTTGGTGCAGTCCTTCTGCAAAATGACCGCCCAGTTGCTTACGCATCCAAAGCCCTGACTCCAAGCCAGGAAAATTATGCGCAGATAGAAAAAGAAATGCTGGCCATTGTCTTTGGTTGTGAACGCTTTCATGATTATTTGTACGGGCAACGAGAGATTACAGTTGAAAGTGATCACAAACCGTTGGAAGCAATCCTGAAGAAGCCCATTCATCAAGCACCCCTCCGTCTTCAAAGGATGATTCTCAGGATCAAGCCTTATGCAGTTAATGTTAAGTACCTACCTGGCAGCCAACTGATTTTAGCTGATACGCTCTCCAGAGCATACTTACCCAGCAAAGCTACAGACCAACCTGATGAGTTTGAAATTCATGTCCTGGACTCTGGACAGTTGTCTGAGATGATGTTTTACAAGTCGAGGGACGAGACTAAGAGTGACCTTGAACTTCAACAGTTGCAGAAAGTTGTCATGAGTGGCTGGCCGCAGACCAAAGTAGAGACTCCAGTTGAGACAAGACCTTACTGGAACTACAGAGATGAAATAAGCTGCTATGAGGGTTTAATGTTCAAGGGTGATCGCATAATTGTTCCCCACAGCCTGCGACCCGAAATCCTACAACGCATACATGCCGCTCACTTGGGAATAGAGAAGTGCAAAGCGCGAGCCAGAGGAGCAGTGTTTTGGCCAGGTATCAATAGTGCAATTGACGAGTTGGTATCCAAGTGTAGTACCTGTCAGCAACACCAGCGAAGCAACCAGAGAGAGCCTTTGATTCCTCAAGAGGTCCCTGAGAGACCCTGGGCGACAGTTGCAGCAGACATTTTCTACTATAAAGGCAGAGACTACCTGCTTGTAGTTGACTATTTCTCAAAGTATCCTGAAGTAGCTCGCCTTTCCAGTAAGAATAGTGAAGCAGTTATCTTGGCAATGAAAGATATGTTTGCGCGTCATGGAATCCCTGAGAGGCTAATCGCAGACAACATGCCTTTCAACAGTGCGAATTTTAAGGACTTTGCCAGCAAGTGGGAGATAGAAGTGGTAACCTCAAGTCCACACTACCCAAAGTCTAATGGTCTCGTGGAAGGAAACGTGCAGACCGTTAAGCAGTTACTAAGGAAAGCTGATGAGTCCAAACAGGATGCATTCCTCGCGTTATTAGAGTTCCGTAATTCCCCTATCAGCGGAATGGATGAATCCCCAGCAGAACTACTTATGAGTAGAAAGCTTAGAACACGACTGCCAACTTCCAAGAGCCTCCTTGAACCGCAGCCTAGGTCTACTTCTCAGATTCGTCACAATCTGCTGACACGTCAACAACGTCAGAAAGCGTTCTATGACCGTGGCACTCGGCCACTTTCCAAACTACACGAAGGCGAACCTGTGCGAATGAAGCGGGGACGGGATTGGACACCTGCGGTGGTCGTCCAACAACACCAGACTCCTCGTTCGTACATTGTGGTGACCCCAGATGGAACGCAGATGCGTCGAAACCGCTTCCATCTTCAGCCGACCAAGGAAGAGGCATTGCCAGCCCCAAGCCAAGCATGGGAAGCAGTAGCCAGTGATGAGTCAAATCCTTGTATGCAACCAAGCACTGATGCTGGTATCGAAACGCCAGAGATGTAATCACAGCCTGATATCCCGCAAACGAATCAACCCGTCAGAAGAAGTCTACGGGTCCGAAGACCACCACAGCGTCTTATTGAAACTGTATAGTGATACCGTCAAGCTGACTACAAGTTTAAACTAAAAGAACCTTTGGGTGATTTTGTAGTTACACGCCCAAAACCTTTGGACTGTTACAACCTTGTTTAATTGTTAGAACCTCGTTTATTTTCGAACTGTCTTAGAAGAGGAGATGTCACGTTAGAATGTTATGCGTGACGCGTGACGCGCATGCTCATTAGAACTTTATACATTGAACTTTGGAATCGCTCGCATGCTCGTGGCTTTTGCGACTCGAATCTTATGACAGAATATGTTTGTAAAAAGTTATAAAAGCGCTTTTGAAACTAAATGTTCAGACGTTTCGGGACTTCTGTCCCTTCCTCAGTGAAAACCCTTGTTTGGCTTAGTTGTAGTGAAATTGCTGTGATTTTCATCGGCCATGTTTTCAAAAATTCAGCTGTATATTTCAAGCAAAAGTTGTGAAATGTTCCAGGCACGACGACGTTGGCCAGAAATAGCTTTTTGGCACTTGTTCCGATTATTGTGGCCATACTATCGAAATAATCTCCAATGAATGACTGTCCAAGCCATCAATTGATGACAGTGGACCGACTTGGATAACATCTTTGAATGCAGCTCAAGGTCAAGAGTAGCCAGTGCCATTGAGGTAATTATTTCAAGCAAACGCTGTGGAGTGTTCCAGAAAGCGCTTATGTTGGCCGGAAATGGCTTTTTGGCACTTTTCCCGATCATTGTCGCCATTCTATCGAGATATCCAGCTGGATTTTTGAAAACCATGTCGCCCTAAGTAAGCGTCTGTAAGTGTGCTTGGCCTTGTTTTTCTGTCGTTCTAAAATCCACAATATAAAAACTCATGACTGTTGCTAGTAAATATATAACACTTTTTTAAATCAAGATAGGAATATTTTGGTCCCATTCAGTAGTGTTCCCTAATTTTCGGGAACATTATAATAAACAGCGTTCTTAAAATCGGCATGCAAAGTCAAATGAAACTAAAACAAGCCCGTATACCTTCGCGTAATCAACGATTAAAAACAAAATGATGTAGCCAGTTGGAGGGATTGAATTTAAAACGTAAAAGAGAACAGAAATTTTGGAAAACGTTCTTCTACTCTTTCTTCCTTCCTTCTTTTCTTTCCCTTTTTTTTAATTATTATTATTTATAGTTATTTGCGGTACGGTTTCTTAATAAAACGATTATTCTACTCGGGCTTGCCGGATATGAAATGATTATACAACCAACACAAACTGAGGGAATAACTCTAAATTATAAGCTTTTGAGTGAACTATTCAGCCTAAAAATCGACATTTCAAGCTGAATGGACACCGAATGCAAATATGGCTGCCGATTTATTATTCTATTATGTGTATGTAAATTTGTGTTATACACCGAATGCAAATATGCATGGCGGCCTATTTATTATTCCTTTTATATGTATGTTAATTAACCTGACTAGCCTCATTTTAGAGTAAAGATTCTTTTGAACTTTGCACATGCTAACGAGGCTAGTCAGGCAAATTTACATACAGATAAAAGAATAATAAATCGGCAGCCATATTTAAAAATAAAAAAAAAAACCTTGTTTGAATTTAATGCTTGTACGTCACCAAATTGAACCCAGCTAGACATGCGTCTTTTTAAATAAGAAAACAGTGATGATTGGGTGTTTAGTTACACTGACAACCCTTCACTTCAGTTCACCCTTGTTGAGGTTCTTTTGAACCGTCGTTCTTGGTGAAGAAACACTGCGTAGAACACTAATCGCTGTGTTGATGACCGTGTCGCTTGGCTCTTCTCTCATCCTCTCGGTTGTGGACTTTTTGATCGGTGTGAAAGAATAGCCGCTCCGCTGATCAAACCCTCAGTTGTTGAGACAGAATTTCCTTTTGCCAACATGATTTTCGTTTTTGTCCTTTGGACCTCATTTGAATTGCTATCTCTTACAAACGGGCAAACATGCAGCTCACCAGGTTAGTTGTTTCATTTCACTTTCCTTGTCGCAGTTGTTGCTATTCAATAATAACGATCTCAATTATATCAGCAGTGTCGAGGCATCAAAGAAATCCCAAGTTAAAGAATTTGATATATCTGGATTCCAACTCTTTTGACTTGCAAAGTGCTTTAAAAGAATTCGCTAAAATATTTCGAAAGTGCTAATTTGACCGACGTTAAATTTAAGTCGAAACAAACATGAGCCGGACAAATTCATTCACTGATCGTGAATTAATACACCCAATATTGTAGTTGAAAAATATTTCTCCAAAACTTAATATTCGAGTTTAAGAACGCGACTCGGTAAAAAACGAAAAAGAAAACCATTAAACATTTGGATCCTAAAATGGCAGAGAATCTATATTTAGGTAAAAAGTGAGATAATCTTCAATGCGTAAAACAAGAAGTTTATCTTTTTTATCATGGTTTTATTTGCCCTTATTTTTTGCTCTCTAATGTCTTGCATGACTACTGAATTGAAAGGATCACAGGTTAAGCGAGAGCTAAAATTTTAACTTGTTTAGTATTTAGCAGGTGCATGGTAATTTGTCCTTATATATTTCGAAGCATACAAAACACTTAAGTGTCGAACATCTGTTTTCCTCATCTAAATTTGTAGACAAAATTTGTTTTTCATAGCGTTTTAACTTACTAGGTTTTGAATGGTATTTGAAAAGAACAAAAAAGAAGGCTGAATTTCGTCTTAACGACGAAAAGAAAAAATGTTGCCTTAAATATTTCATGGTAAATATTTCATGTGCATGTCTTCTGTCATACTTGTTTATATTTTCAGTTTTACTGATCATTGTTAGTTTTCATGGCACATGTCACATCTTGGAATGAAAGCCTTTATAAAATTTTACTCTTGGCATGCCTTCTCAGACAGTTGTCGCCAACTGGAGTTCATGCCTGACCATTCTTTTGATGGTAGACGCCTGATAGATCACGTGATTCGAACTATTGATGGTATCTTGGAAGGATCCTGCCGGACTTTATGCTACATGGAACCAGACTGTGTCAGCTACAACTTTAAAAAAGCGGCCAGTGAAAATGAAAAATACAAATGTGAGCTCAATAATTCTACTTTTGAAGGACAAATGAGGAAACTGAAGACAAACTCGGATTATATATACCGTGGAGCCAAGGTACGCGGGGTTTCAAAAATGATGATGAGGTAAAAGGAAGACCCAATAAGGGAGAAGTGACAAAACAGATACAACGCAGAAAGGACTGGGGAAAAATCGGGACTATCATTTCATATTAATTGTATGACACTCAACATAGATTTTAAATACTTATAACCTACCCTTTGCATAGTGTCATGACATTGCATTTACATAGATTATATGTGTATTTATTCGCCCATCACTGTAAGAACAATAGTTAAATTTGGTAGATATGCAGCAGCTGAAGGAGATCTTAGAAAACTTTATGGCGCCTTTTAGAGGAGATCGCCAATAATATCCAACCGTCACTTACCAATGTTCTCTTAATAGTGTCTGCTTTATACGGGTCCGCTAAATACAGGTTTGTCAGCTTTCTAAAAGGGTGAAACAACTTTTCATCCTGTAAACGATTTGTAGATTTGTTGACAGCGAGGGCGGCTTGAGGTTGATGGTTGCTCGTGGCTTTATCATCAATAGTATATCAACGCACACGTTTCCTTAACTTCAGTTCAAAATTAGGTTTAGCGCCCCATGAAATTTAGGAACAAATTATGTAGTGCCGTATACCGCCTGTTTGAAGAAACCTTGCACGGAGAAGGGAACCTGTCAAACTGGTTTTACGGACAAAGGATACCGCTGTTTGTGTACTTCTGGATTTATAGGCCAGCACTGCGAGAAAGGTTCGTTAAAATACTAAAGTATACTCTTTGCATACATAGTGAACGCATCACGAAAAGTTTATTTAATTCTTCAAATTCCAGCACGATTTGGTGGCTCGGGACGGGAATGATGCTTTGCGGATTCTTTATTTAAATTCCTGATATTCTCTTCAATCCTGACCATTTTGCCGGCGTGCCGGTTTAGGACGGATTTTTCGCCCCGCCCACCTCCCCTGGTACCGGTTGACGGGGCGACCTTTCTTACCCGCTGCATACCTTTTGTCACAGTAGTCGCGGACACCTCCCATAACTTAGCTTAATTACCATGATATAGTAATAGGTATGCATTTAGAATATATTTACTACTAATTCTCCGTACTTACTCATTGAAAAGGAAAACCCTGTGATCAATCCAAGTGTTTAAAGTGTCGGATGGCTTATAGGTGTCAGCGGTTGGAGTGCGCTAGATTACAAATATATATTTTCGCGAGGTCCATAACCTTGAAAAAACAAAACTAGACCAATATTCCCCAATACTGATCGAACAAAATAGTTCAATAACGTTTTAAGTGCATCTGTCACAGTAAACCGACCAACCGTAAAAGAAGCTATGAAAATCAAAATCTTGGATTCCGGCGATTCTTTGTGCAATGATAGTATTATGTGTGTGGATGACATAGATCATAGAAGTTTGGCCAACAGCTTTTTCTTTCCCGTGGAACTGGGGTAAGTTTGGTTCAGGAAGTACGGGACAAAATTTTAACATGAAAATATCAAAATAAGGGCAAATTTGATATCATTTTCCTAAGTAATGTGCCGGATATAAGATATTTTTACGGTTATTTATTAAAATGATTTAGTACAGACTTACAAACGATACTAATTATATCGCCTCATCTGAACAACAACAAAATCTACAGGTAGCCAAAGTTGCTTACTGTTTGTTAATTGACATCTGCACCTATTTTAAGTGATTTTCAAACTGTTGTTACTCTATGTTCCAGCAAGGGAGAGCTTTTTCTTAGGCATGCATTTAAACAATAAGGGGCCAGGTACATAAATCCATCAAAAGATCATTGGGCAATTGTAATGCGGACATCTCACAAGCTGCTACTTTTAACCTAATTTCGGCCCTAATTAGCATAACAGAAAATGTAAAGGGGACTGGGAACGAGTTTCTAAATCTCACCGGACAGAGAAATTATGTCAACCATAAGAAAGTTTATATTCAAACTAGTAATCATACCAAGTTATCCTTGCTTCAAGCTTTTAACCCTGTTTAGCCTGGGCTATTTTGGAGTTCCTGAGCCTGGGGAGAGGGGGACATTGTGCCCACTTCATAACTTCACGACCATTAAAGATTTGACAATGAAACTTGGTTGGTATACGGTACGTCCAAAACGGGTTGGACGACGACGTTATATGAGGTGGGAATTACGTCATTAGTTATGACAGCCGCCGTCTTAGATCCGCCATCTTGGATTTCTGAATTTCTCAAAAACCTCAGAAAACCGTTCAAATTGGCTTAAAAGTAATGAAAAGCAATAACGTAACGCTAAAAAGGCGTAAAAATCTAAAAGTGACGACGACGACCTTAAATTTTGTCATTAAAAGGTAAAAAGTCCAAATTTCGAAAAATATAGCTGTAAAAATATTGTTGATTGTTGCCATGGAAACGTGGAGTCACGTGAACAACGAACTGTCAAACTTATTTGTTGCCAGATAAATTTTATAAAAGGTCGTGTACTTTGGTGGCGTTACGAAATGTTGAAAGTAAGCGCGGGAACTTTGTGCCTCCCCCCCCCCCCCCCAAGCTAAAAAGGGTTAAATTGTTGTTTCGAATATCATTTCTTAAAAACTCATCACGTAGTCATTATCAAATCGAAACAGTCCGAATCCTAATAAACTCAAGATGTTTCCTGTGTTCTTTCTTACGATGGACACACATACTTTTAGTCTTCTTGAAAGCAGAAAAAAAAACAATGTGGCTTTACAACATAATTGGTTGTATGCAGGCTGTTGGCCACATCTACTAGATTGTGGGCACATCTGCTAGATTGTTAAAGTCCATAATGTTTATATCTAGAACATCCCTGGTTGTTAAATCGTACAATAACCCCTTGCCTAAGATGGTGTTGCACGTGCAACTATTCAACACAACTATTCAACACAAAGCTTCAGTGTATTCAGACTTGCGACGCTTAAAGTCATCCGTTTCAATTTCAAAAGAATCACATATTTCTTTTAGTTCGGCTATGCTGAATTTCTTTGCAAGTTTTCCATCTGCAAATAACTTGCACAAATTGTCTGACTTGTATGTCACGGGGCGTTTTAGTTGTAGACTGCTGAAAACAGCGTTTTTCTTGTATATAATGTCTTCTTCTTCCTCCTCCATCTGTTCTTCATTAAAGAATTCTTCCACCTCCTCCCAACTGACGATAGCTGTGGTTAAATGGCCGTGCTTCTTCTTTGTTGCTGATAGACGTGAGAAATACGCTGAGATTTGTTGAGAGCTGAGGCAGTCAGTTCCGATAAATAAGCGATCGCCCTTTTCATCTCTTTCTCTGCGCATGTGGCGAGCAACTGTTGTTGGCGATACCTTGTTCCCCGTTTCTTCTCCAATGAGGAATTTATCATTCAGATATGTTTTAACCCTTTCAGGAAAACGCGAAGAAGACTTCTGTTTCTTTAATGCCCATCCCATGGCAACATTGCTACTATTTGATACATTCTGATTCGCAAGCCCACCTTTAGAATCAGCAGTGAAAAGCGCCTTTGACAGTTCATCGGTTATCATATCAGCGTATTGGCGCTTGATATTGTCAAACTATGACTCCCTGTGCAAGCGACGAACGTGACTGCCGACGTCAAGGTGCTTCTGAAGCTCTGCGTCTGATTCAAAGGTGCAAATACACCCTTCAATAGAACAATCAAACGAAACTCTTCCTTCGTGCTCTTTCATGGCTGCTTCGTGAGCTTTCTTCTTACTATCAGTGCACTTGGAAATCGTTGCCATTGTTCCGGTGTCAATAGATTCACTTGTAAAGGCTTCCAAAACATTCAGTTTTGGTATGTTTACTGACAAAGTATCGTCACATGCCAACCAACCTCCTTTGCCAACACCGTATGCCTTCCAATAGCGCATTCTACCTTTTTCGTAACGGATATTGTGAATTTGACTTATTCTTGGAATTCTGGTGTTTGTGTCTACCTGACTACAACTCTGTGGCGTTTCCACGACACTCACTCGGCATCCCGTTACTCCACCGTTACTTTCCAAGGCCTACTTCAAGTCAAACGCTGTGAGAATGTTGGTCTTTGTCTCTGCCACAAAGCGTCTTGCATGTTGCTTCATTGTTGCAGTCTTACGATCGCAGATGTCTTTTCCGCGTTGAGCCTCACTGAAGTCATAGCCGATCACTTTAATGCCACTGTTACTTCCCACAGAAGGGAGGCTAGTCAGGAGATAACCTCCATGGTAGCATCCGGCATTATCGGATCTTAGATAAGCACCGCGTAGCTCCGGATACAACTTTTTGAGGGTAGACAATGTGTCCTGAGTAATGGAGGCCACTGTGATCTGGTTCTGAATGCAGCTGTCAAAGATGTGAACAAAAACTTCTACTGATAATGCTGATGCTACTCTTTTTCTAATCGCAGCTGTAACATGCCAGTTGATGCCACGTTTACCATAAAACTCGGCTGATTTTTCTCTGAAGTGAAGTGGCAAAAATTTCATAGCCCAGTCCTCTATTAAGAGGACCTCAGTTGTTGCTGACCCTTCCAGAACGGACTTCTTTCCCTCCTCTTGACTTACGCTTCTTAAAATGTGAGATTTCCATTGTCCTATCTTGGCCTTACTGTCATTCAACAAGAACTGGAGATCATTTCTGTCATCACTGACCGGGCTGCTTCTAAAAACCTTTTCCATGGCCTGATCTAAGGATTCGAATAGATCATGTTGTTCTTGGCATCTATCGCATTCAACTGAGTGTCTATGAGTGCAACGATGAATGAATGCTTCGTTCTTGGGATCACTTAGTGCGAAATATCGACAATGGTCTGGAGAAACTGAGGGGTGGTCGTTTGTTGAATCGTTTACAACATGTGTACTGTAATCCTGCTTTAAGTAACGCTTGCAAGACAAAGCCATTAAGCGCAGCCTTTGGGCTTCATTATCGGACAAACCTGCATCATACAACTTGCCGATAACTTCTTCTAATTTTTCGAATGCCTCACAACCATCTGCAGTGTAATTATCCAGACCCTGAAGACTTTTTCGTGTAGACGCTGGGCAGACTTCAAGGATCCTTAACAGAGTTCGGGGACTAGCAGGTTTGAACTCCGTTTCATCGCAGATCTTCAAGTATTGGGCGATAATTCTTGCTGGGATCAGTTTCCGTATTGGTTTTGGAACCAGTAGCTCCTCTCCACTTTCAAGTTTAATTGCGTTCGACGTTAGGAGGACGCCATCCTAATTTCAACCGGATTTGGGTACCTGTGGTCGATGGGATACCTGTGCATGCCAGGCATGAAGAATCGAGATTTTTTGGTTCAACGGTCGATGTTCAAAATCTGCGCCATTTTGAATAATTATTATGCGCGCGCACCAATTTTAAGCCCAAAAACTGGCCAAAGAAATTGCAGCTCCACCTTTTCAGCTGAAAAATACCTCGTGCGTCCGTAGCATGGATATCTTTGGATTATTCGGTAAGTGCAATCATTTTTCTCAAACTTCATGCGATGTTTCCTAAAAAGTTTATCGCTTCAACTTGTGAAAGCCTACCAGAAAAGTTTTTAGTACTCCAAGAGCATGTGGAACGCCCGACGTCGGCGTCCCAAAACAAACCGAAGACCTTCGCTGCTTTCCTGCTTTGAATAATGTCCTCAGTCGAGTTTGCCGAACAACAAAGCAAATCAACCGATTACTCTGACCCAAAGTTGTCTCAAAGCAAATCAACCAAGCCATTGTGCTTTGTTCGACCCATAGCGGTCAAAAATACAAACCAAACAAACCGAGTCATTGTATATGTACTTGTCGATACTTGGTGGCCATTGTGCCAGAATTTCCTTGCGCCAAATTTACATGTTTTGTTACATTTTCCCTTGCAACTATTCAAGTTGCTATCATTCATGTTACTGTTACAAAATTAGTCTCGCACAATCAGTATCTGAACTACATTGTAACTAAGTAGATGGACATGTTTTGTTACATTTTGTGGTTTCACTATTAAAATTACTGTTGTTCATGTTGCTGTTTAAGTACTTCGTGATTCTCAATTAATGTCTCAACTAATTTGCTCCTATCTTTTCCCTATGATTTTAGCTAAATTCATTGAACTTCGAACGCACTTATTAATCTTTGATTACTGCTAGTTTTAGAAGTTCCATATGCTGTGTCCTGTGAGATCACATCGCTTGTTATGAACCTTAAGAAGTGCTCAACTTTCGATTCACTGAGAAAGAAACGGTGTATTACAGGTGTTGGTGCAGCTGCAATCCCTGGACCATGTTCATTACAATGCTTCCTTGCTTCCTTGATGCGAAAATCTGTTAAGCCAGGAATTAGTTGTTTCAGCCGACTTCCCTTGAAATTTCGGGCGAATAACGATAAAATCTCTTTTCTAGATTTCGAAGACTGTGCATTGTTATAAGCATTGATAAGATTTTTTTAAGGTGCTATCGGATAGGGTGCTAGGTTCAATTTCGTCATCTTCGCCGCTTTGACTGTCACAATTGTTATCACTGCTATTAAGATCGTCAATCGATCTGTTTTTTACAACGTGATCCCACAACTGTCCTGCTTGGCCTGGGACAATCGACTCCAAGACAGGTCTTATTCCTTGCTTTGCAAAAGAAGCATAATGGTGTTTAGTACGGGGATGCAATTATTTCCAATCTTTCGCCAGCACAGAATCCAAAGGTCTGAATGGTTGATTTATTTCACAGGCTTGGTGTAATTTACAAACGTAGTTGTTGTAAGCTCCCTTTGCACTGGCTGGCGTAACTGGATGTATGTAATCTTCATCGCTAATTAAGGAATCTTCAAAAACAGAAGGACTGCCATATATCTCTGGTAGAATAGGAAATCTCTTTCGGGGTGGGATGATCTTACTTGCCATCGTGTCTGTACTTAAAAACTGTTTAAGATGACCACAATGCTTCTCTCGACATTGGCGACACACACCTAGAACGTAACGCCCGTATTTTAACATACAAATAATCTTCTTTTCTAAGCACATTGGAATGAGTGTTTTTAGCCTACATGTATAGCAGGCGTAAGAGTACTAAAGGAAGGCTAAACTTTCATGGACGCACATGCGAAGAACACGAGGTCAGTTTACACTGTATTTCTCTTTTACAGCCAAAACGGACGAAATTTGAGAGGTTAAGGTGACTTACTACAGTTTTCAGTACAAGTAGATGACTTAATTTCCGTCTTTGGTAAAACGCTTTGGTAAAAAGTTTGAAAAAAACGTTGGAGCTCTCGGAAGGGGACTGGAAACTAGAGCTTTGTTTTAAGCTGTTTTCCCAAAATCTCGTGGTATAAACAAAGATTTCAACATTTCAACATTGCATATAAACAAACATTTATGCGACAGAAAATATACATTGGCTTGGTAGATCGATCGCTGATCTCGTGATTTGCTCGCACGCGGGACGGGCCAGAGAGGGACTGCTAGCAGTCTAGAATTTTTCCTAGCATGGAAATGTAGAATGTTGCCCATTTTAAAAACTACCCAGAATCTTTTCTAAAGATTTTGTAAGTAATTATTGAGTTTAAGTTGGTGTTACGAATTAATACTGGAACTTTCAACGTTACTATACAGCTCGTTTTCGAGGCTAAAAAAGGCGATTGGCGATTTGTTGCGATTTCCTTCATGAGCATGCGTTTAACTTCAGCCCGCCCTGATATAACGTGATGTGATACGTGTGATCTACATAGAATAGTTCATATTAATTCCACGATATTTTGTATCAGTTATTAACAACCTCATAAAAAGACGTAGCCATTTTAGATAAAGCTTGTCCATAGTACGCCACGAACGATTTCTAGCAGTCACTGTACTCAAAGTTTTTTCTTCAGCTTTTTCTTGATGATTGTGTAATTATTATACTCCTGACAAAAATTGGCATCAGAATGCGCACACTTTTGTTCCAGAGAAACTTTAGTAAGCGAACTTAAAACGATGAAATAAATCGTGGAACAGTTACAAAATAGACGGATATCCCCAGGCCTATATAAACATACCAGTAGCCCGTGAGTAACCCTCTCGTGTGAAACCGCAATAGTCATTAGAGCTTGCTCGCAGGTTAGCATAAATTAAAACTAAGCGGGCGGGTGGCGGGCGATAATATCTACTTATCGGTACTCGTATACGATTTTTTTAATTGTTAAATAAATACAAACGACTTAGGAACTTGTGCACTTCATTTCCCTGCACAGGTACCCGGCAGGCAAGTACTATATAAAACTGGCATTATTCTTAGATAGGTTTACCATATTAAGTAAACTTACGGGATCCAATTATACGGTGTGCACCATACATCAATATAATTTCTTTGGCCATTTCTGGTGTTATATATCTATCAGGAACTGAAAGTTTCCTCCTCTGTGTGCTCTGTGTGTGTTCTGAATGACAGCATGCAGTTGATGGTCTCCAGTGTTTTCCTAGCTCAAAGCGATGAACTGGGCATATTGTCATTTTTTTTTCTTCTTTCATCGCTCACGTCTTGAATGCCTGAAATTGTTGCACAAATATTGGAGGACTGCTGCTTTATTCCGACGCTAACGCTCAAAGTAGTCCAGAAGTCCAGGTTCCGAATTTTCCAACTTTTAAGGGCTATCGATCGCGAGCTGTCTGCTTTATTGTTTGCGCTGGTTCTTTGCGAAAGAAATGGAAACAGTTGTTTCTTCCACAACTTAAAAGGCAGTTAGATCGCCATAAATATTGTGGAACTTTTAATGAGCGAACATTTATAGTGGAGGCGATTGTTTGTTTGTAAATAATGACAACCACGCGGGTACGTACATACAAAATTACCTGCTCTGTTTAGAAGTAAATCCTTTTCTTGAATTTTCCAGGATTCTGTCTGGGCGGTCAATGTCTCCAGTGAAGTCAGTAAAAGTTCGCTATTTTTTGTCTTCATATCTTTCAAATTTCCACAAATTGTTGAGCTTGCCGCTCGGGCAATCGAACAAGCCATTTTACTTGTTCTACAGTACCCAGTTCACGTCCGTGCAGCTTTATCAACAAGTTAATCAAATTTGATTTCGGCCAATGAGAAAGGTCGGTTCCCACGCTTCATTTGATAATTCTTCCAACTTTATTTCGCCGGAGAAATGCTCCCATGTCTAAACAATCCGATATTTTTCTAAATGTTTTTGTCAAGATGCTCTTCTTAAAAAGGCTACAAAAAGACTCAACATCAAAGACCATCAAAGACCACCTGCAGTGTAAATGTTGGAGTATATTAAATGTCGTGCAGAAAGCGGGTGCGAACATGAAACATTTTTCAGTATTTTGTTGCACATTTTGGTTTACAATTAGTTGCAGCGTTAATATCTAAACAGTAAAACTTCTGTTCTTAAGCTAAAGTAACGTTTTAATGTCAATATTATTACTCAAAATAACTCAAAGTAGCATTGTTAATTTCTTTAAAATTTTTCGAAGTTGGCTGTGAATACCATATTTAAGATATATAAAATTACGCATAAAACAAAATTGCCCAAGCATTTAATTTTATTGTGTAAGTATATGAACTATAACCTTTGTTGTAGTGCATTTTTTTTTATCAGCTAAGTGTTGGAAAAATCATTTATTTGTTTCTTAAAAATCGCTAATTTTAAGTCTAGACACGCATCAAATTAGCGCCGGTCGGTTCGTAAGCTTCTAAAAACGAAATTAAAACGACACGGAACATTTTTTCACGTAACCATAATCAGTTTGTAATGAATGTTGCTGCTGTTAAGTTTATTTTCTGTGGAGATGTTCTGGAGGTGTGCAATAAACGTGTCAAAATTGCTAAATGACCGCCCTTCCGGCCTTGAACTTTGACCTTCTGTTGTGACGTCATTAAAAAGCCGATGGCTATAAAACTGCACCAACTTTATCAGAATAGGAAGTTGTTCAATCAGACCAAATTTTATTGAATTAGGTGATTTTCATTTTCACGGCTCTGGTTGGTGCACTGTGACAGACGCATTTAAATATAATGGCTTTTGAAACATTTTGTTGACGTATTTATGCATCCATTCTCGGCAAACGCACGGGGCAAAGTTATACTTGCATTTTTCAGACCACAATGCAAAACGTTTAACCGAAATTGTCCATCAGGGATAAGCAAAAATGTTTCTACTTAATATAAAACAGTTTTCTTTTGTTCAGTGTTTCAAAAAAAGAGTTCAGCGAAATGAGTTTGTGAGCGGTATTGAAAATTCGGACCGCTCAGGGAACCAAACCAAAAAAACAAATAACCAAGATAAGTTCCGTATTCAATCCACGTGGTTAAAATGCTAGGTGACCAATCGGTTAGTGTCAGGAAACTAGGCTACCCTTTATTGGGATTCTGGTCTATCGAAGAGTTAACTCAACTTTGCTAACAATTTTTCGGTAAGTGAAAGGCACGAAAATGCGCACGGACGATTGAATAATGTCTGATCAAAAACGAACGAACGAACATTATGCCAGTAGCGTTTTGACACATACAGATAGGAGAGGATGACATGATTATATATTTTTAATATTGGAAACTAGGATGTGGAGATGGGGTATGGACGCCAGTCATGAAGATGGACGGCAACAAGGTATGACATTTTATTAACTATTTTGGCTCCTAATTTTTAATGGTTTTGAAATAATTGGGTCTCCACTTAATACGGGTTTGACTTATTGGTAATTCTCCGTGGAAATTAAAACCTATTGAATAATCTAGAGAAAGAAATAGAATAATAACTGTTTAAAGAAATACAACATCACGCTTTTTTAAAATTAGTCTACAATCGTCTTTAGTTGCACACAAGAAGAGCCTTTGCAGACTAAAGATGATTACCTGCCCCAGGGTGCGCGGGCGATACGCGAAAGCCAGCGAGCGCGTAGGCCGACTAGCTTAATAACTATTTTCTCCAAGTATAGAGAAATGCAATGTGCTTGTGAGAAGTCATAGTTATAGAATTGTTCAGTTCAGTCACTGGAAATCCTTATGTAATTAACATGAAATTTTAAACTAGATAGTGAAATGAAATTTTGCGAAAATGTCCCGTAATAAATTAAGGTAGCTGTTTCAACTATGCATTCGGCATTCATATAACACCTGGAACAATATCAGTCAACGAAAATGCAAAACTCCTCAAATAATTATACTTCTTAGCATCTTATACCCAGTTTAACGGCCATTTTTCGGTGTTTAATTGCTTTCAAAGTCAACCTTTCACTACAATTCCAAACTCTGGAGCAACAAAGAAACATTTAATCTTGATGGAGGAAAGACTGGGTTTGACTCACAAGAGAGTAAACTACCATCATATTGGGACACATCCTTCTCCAAGATCTGCCTCGGTATGAAAATCGGTCAGCAGATCAATTTTATTGTCATCAACAAACAGGCAAAGTCCATGTACTCTCTGATCGCTGACGGGCAATACCACGCAACTTCACTGGGTGTTAACACGTGGAAATCACTGATTGGTTCTGAGGCCTCTTTGCAGCGCAGCTGTAACAAGGAAGGGTTTAACGCTATGTGCAACAAGAGTTATTTTTCCAAAGCAAGAATCGGTATCAGTGGTAACGATAAAAACAACTGCGGTCGATGTGACTCCAGAATTGGGTTTGGTACTGGAGGATACCCTGATGACACCAATACCTGTGGAAATGAGGCAAAACATGGATAGGGAAAACGGAAATAAACATATCAAGGCCATGGGATACATCTTGGTGCAGTGAATAGGAACTGGGGGAACTTTCATTGCATCATTGCTTATAGGTAGGAACTCAACAGATAACGGAGACAAGCATATATAGGGAATGAGTTATATCTTGGTGCAATAAAACTGCTCAAAATAAGTAGCTAAAATCCTTGTAGAATTATAGTTAAATGTTAGTATACAAACCATTCGGATTCATGTTTCACATATACCCACCCACCACATTGGTTAAAAATTCGATAAAAATTCGTTCTGGAGGCAATCTCCGCGATTTTCCGCACGAACCAATTTCCAGCGCGTTCGTGGTCGCGTTTGGTATAAACGGATTCACACAGATTGATTATGCGCAAGCAAATGCGAACGCCCGTTCGCGTTTGTGGTCGCGTTCGCGTTCTTTCGCATTAAGAAATGATTGCATAATATTAATGGGTCTTACATGTACTGTGAATATTCTTAAATATTACATACAAAGAGCTAAATATTGGGTAGATTACTTAGTTTAACGAGCTATTTCAACTTTTGAAGTCGATTCGCATTTAGCACGTTGCCTTCTCTGCGTAAATTCGTATGCTAATGAACAAACTTTAAACAATGACGTCAGTAGATATTCGTCTGTATGCATTAGTATTAAATAACACGTCAGAAGGATCATGAAATGCCTTTCGAGGACTTGTTGATATTAGACAGGCTGACTGTTATTGATTAGTATAAGTGTTAATGTTAATGAGTGTGAATGTGTGTAAAAATCATTTTTATAAGCAATAAAATATATACAAATAAATTGCAATAGAAAAATGTGAAATGTTCCAGAACACGCTAACGTTGGCCGGAAATCGCTTTTTGGCACTTTTCCCGATCATTGTCGCCATACTATCGAAATATCTAGCTGGATTTTTGAAAACCATGTCACCCTAAGTAAGCATCTGTGAGTGTGGTTGGCCTTGTTTTTTTTTTGTCGTTCAAAAACAGTCTAATCTTCTAGTTTTTTTTTTCTCGCTTTCGCTCCCGTCCCCTCCTCTTTCTCTTTTCTGTGATTTTCGGGCTGATCGGGTCATAAAAACCCTTGTTTGGCTTAGTTGTAGTGAAATTGCTGTGATTTTCATCGGCCATGTTTTTAAAAATTCAGCTGTATATTTCAAGCAAAAGTTGTGAAATGTTCCAGGCACGACGACGTTGGCCGGAAATAGCTTTTTGGCACTTGTTCCGATTATTGTCGCCATACTATCTCCAATGAATGACTGTCCAAGCCATCAATTGATGACAGTGGACCGACTTGGATAACATCTTTGAATGCAGCTCAAGGTCAAGAGTAGCCAGTGCCATTGAGGTTATTAGTTGGCTTCACACTAGAAGCTAAGTTAGTTCCAAGTAAGCACTTGACTCAAGTGCACTTGAAAATCTCAAGTCGCGCTTTAGAAAACTTGGCTTCACACCTGATGACAAAGTATATTACTTGAAGCACAAGCTGTCAATCATCTTTTCGCGGTAAAATCAATCATGCATATCACAAATGCGAAACCATGAGGCCTTTGCAACGGAAAAGAGTTTTTTGTAGTTTCCTATTTATTTTGTCGTTACTTTTAACTCAAAGAGTTTTAACCTTACAAGAAATGCATAGGTACTTCGTTGTTAACGAGTATGTGGCATCAACACAAAGGAACAAGCGACATCTTCTGTATTTCTCTAGAATGGTTCAACAACGCGGTTTTCGGCAAAGAAATCGCCGTAGGGCTTGGGCTTGGCCTCGTCCGCAAAATTGGTTTAGAGTGCTTTTAGCTAACCGAGACATGGATCCGCTATGGAAAATGCATTTCCGTGTGACTCGTCCAACGTTCAACGCTTTGTGTGATCTGGTACGTGGAGACCTGCAAAAGCAGCACACAAGAATGCGTTCACCTGTAAGCGTCGAAGAAAGAGTTGGCGTAGCGCTGTGGAGGCTAGCAACAGGGGATAGCTTCAAAAGCTGTGGACTGCAATTTGGACTTGGGATGTCTACCGCTAAAACTATCTGTGCCGAATTCGAACTTTCTCTTCTCCGACTAAAAGACCAATTTATTAAGTTTCCACTAACGAGACAAGAGTTACAGGAACTGATGGATGAGTTTGAAGAGGAATACGGAATTCCGCAAATAGTTGGCGCTATAGACGGTTGTCACATCGAAATAAACGCACCCCCAGATAACCACGAGGACTACTTCAATCGAATACAGCATTACAGTGTTAATTTACAGGCCATAGTTAACTGCAGTTTAAAATTAATTCATGTTAGCTTCGGGTATCCTGGAAGCATACATGATGCCAGGGTGTTAAGGTTAAGTGGCCTCTTTGATTTAGCAGAAAACGAACAAATCTTAACATCGCCAAAGAAAATTGTCAGTGGTACAGAAATCCCCCCTCTCATTATAGGAGACAGCGCTTATCCACTGTTGAAGTGGCTTATCAAACCGTATCCTGATAGAGGGCATCTTACACCAGATGAACGTGAATTTAACAAAAAGCTTAGTGCTGCAAGGTTTGTTGTTGAAAGAGCATTTGGCATGCTCAAGGGACGCTGGCGGTTACTATTAAAGAAAGTTGAGCAGCAAACCAGAACACTTCGTAAAACTGTTCTTGCTGCATGTGTTTTACATAACATCTGTGTCGATCACGGTGACTTGTACGATTGCAGCGATAGCGATTCAGATGACAATGATTCTGAAGACGATTATGAAGGACCATTACGGGAGGGCGGCGCTGAAGTAAGAGAAGCACTAAAGAACTTTGTATGGGATAACTTGTAATCTGGCTCGAATGTGTTGAATTTAGTAGCAAGTTACATGTATTCCGTACAAAAGTCGAAATTGCTTGTCTTTCTTCGTAGGGAAACGAAAACATAAAAACAAATGTTCTTTTTTATTATTATTTTCAAACCCACGGCCGGGTTTAACCGTGTCTTTTACAACTCTTGTAATTAAAACGACTGTTAAAACACGGGTCAAAACTGTAACAAGCAGGAAATATGTAGACCTTAATTCATTTAAAATTCAGCTTATCAAACGTAAACAAATGGAACAATCAATAACGTTAAATTGCGTTCGTTATCAGCATAATGTTAGAATGAATTTAGAAAACGGCAGCAAGTTCTCAGGAAAAAAGTGAACAGTACATGAACAGACGTTTTACTGGCTCTATGCTTTCATCAAATCCTTCATTAAATCTTTAAATCCGGATAAAAGAGACGCTGTTTGTTCCATTTGCATCTTCTGATTCTCTTGGAACATTTTCATTGACTTTTCGAACCTTTCATTTTCTTGTTGAAGACCTTTCTCCCACATTTCTTTAAATGCACCCCAGTCATCTGTACCATTAGCCTCATCACTTTTTCCTCGTTTCTTCTTCCGTGATCCCTTACCACGCACTTCGTTGCAGCCACGTTTCACGCCAGCACTTGTTGAAGGTCTGTCCTCGTTTTCCAAGTTGGCGGCACTTGCGGCACTTGCGGCACTTGCGGCACTTTCCTTCCTTTCCTTTGCCTCGGAAGAAATGAGTTGTGGAGTACTGTCGGCATCGGATGCACTTAGTATGAAAGAAGAACTTTCAATTTGCATCTTGGCGGGATCTACGCTGTCACGGTAGCCTATAGTTTGGTCAAAAATACTGTAATAAGGAAAGCTCTCCTTGATTTTATTCAGGCCCTCTTCGCCAGTTTTACTTGCCTTGAGCTTTAGCTGCTTGAATTCGTATTCCACATTTTGCTGTCTCTTCTTGACTTGTGGCAAAGTACGGTCACTTCCATCACAGCTGCTTTTGAATTCCTCGTAAATCTCATTCCAAATCGCTGTGCGCACTTTGTTGGAGGCTCCTTTCAGTCTTTCAAAACGAGGAGCCCACGCATAAAGAATTTGTTTCGTCTCCTGTACGGACCAGTCTGCAGCTTTTGGTTTTTGTTTCTGTTTTTCCTTTCCTTTTCCTTTGGATGATTCCTGAGCTGTGTTGTTTGTAACAGTCGGTGCGGCAAACTGTACTTCTTGACGGAGTTGTTGTGGTGCAAAGAAATGACCACGTTGAAACAGTGGCTGGTTTTGCAGAACCGCATTTGGTGTCGGATGAAATGAAAAGCGATGGTTTAGGCTGTCTCTGAAAATGAAATTCAAATAAGGTTATTAGTTTAACCATTTGCATCGACTTTTCTTTCCTTTTTATGTATACTTACATAAAAGAATGTTCCATAGAGTCCTCCAAACTCCAGCCATTCATTTTGAATTTTTCGATCGATCTCTGAGTTGGCAAGTTGTTTATCTCGCTCAGAATCGTTGCACCGCTGCACATCGCTTTCAGTTGGCTTCCAATTTCCTATTGGTCAAGTCTGTTCTCAAGTGTGGTGTAGATCATACTTGGCGGCGAACTTCGGCTTCTTTGAACTACGAACGTTTCCATGGTCACTAAGTAAAGTTCAAGTAAGTACATTTTACCCCTTCACACTCAAAGTAGGTTCCAAGTGTACTTAGATTATACTTACAAGCTCTAGTGTGAAGCCAACAATTATTTCAAGCAAACGCTGTGGAGTGTTCCAGAAAGCGCTTATATTGGCCGGAAATGGCTTTTTGGCACTTTTCCCGATCATTGTCGCCATTTTATCGAGATATCCAGCTGGATTTTTGAAAACCATGTCGCCCTAAGTAAGCGTCTGTAAGTGTGCTTGGCCTTGTTTTTTTGTCGTTCTAAAACCCACAATATAAAAATTAATGACTGTTGCTAGTAAATATATAACACTTTTTTTAATCAAGATAGGAATATTTTGGTCCCATTCAGTAGTATTCCCTAATTTTCGGGAACATTCTAATAAACAACGTTCTTAAAATCGACATGCAAAGTCAAATGAAACTAAAACAAGCCCGTATACCTTCGCGTAATCAACAATTAAAAACAAGCCAGTTGGAGGGATTGAGTTCAAAACGTAAAAGGGAACAGAAAGTTTGGAAAACGATCTTCTACTCTTCCTCCCTTATACGTTTCCCAAAATTTTCTGTTGCCAAGTTTCTCTACTTGAGAGGGCGATAAATTTTACCAGATTTTGGGGAGTGCTTCCATCCCAACTCAATGTTTTTTATACGCTTTCCTGGCTGTTTTGTCAAAACTTTACCCCATTTTTAAACTTATTTTCCGTTTTGTTGGCTGTTCCGATATTTGTTAAGGAACATTCCCCTATGATCAATTGTTCCTTATTATTTTGGTCCTTTTGACCTTAAGAGGACCAACGTTTTTATAAAGTAGGAACAAAACGTTCATTCTAAGCTAAAACAAGACCGTTTTGTTCCGAGTTCCCATGTGTAAATGGAACATATTGTTCCCATTTTGGTAATTTAGGACTGTTATGTTCCGAAGTCCCATCTGTGAATGGAACATATTGTTCCCAAATTGGTAATTTAGGAACAATTTAGGACCGTTTTGTTCCGAGTTCCCATGTGTGAATGGAACATATTGTTCTCATATTGGTAATTTAGGACTGTTCTGTTCCGAAGTCTCATCTGTGAATAGAACATATTGTTCCCAAATTGGTAATTTAGGAACAATTTAGGAACATTTTGTTCCGAGTTCCCATGTGCTAATGGAACACATTGTTCCCAAATTGGTAATTCAGGAACAATTTAGGACTGTTTTGTTCCGAGGTTCCATCTGTGAATAGAACACATTGTTCCCAAATTGGTTATTTAAAAACAATTTAGGACCGTTTTGTTCCGAAGTCCCAGCTGTGAATGGAACATATTGTTCCCAAATTGGTAATTTAGGACCAATTTAGGACTATCAGTTTGTTCCGAAGGCCCATCTGCGAATGGAACACGGTGTTCCCAAATTGGTAATTAAGGAACGATTTAGGTACCGTTTTGTTCCGAATTCCCATCTGTGAATGGAACATATTGTTCTCAAATTGGTAATTTAAGAACACTTAGGAGCGTTTTGTTCCGAATTCCTACCTGTGAATGGAACACATCGTTCCCAAATTGATGATTTTGGAACATGTCTTCCTAACAGCCTATTCCTTTTCATACTTAAGAGGAACAATTGTTCTTTCTTACTGTAAGTGCTTTAATATAAACAATATTTTAAGGCACGCACAGGCCTGCTTGGGCAAGTTCAACACCATTTTGGTTGTATCACACTGTCATGAATTTTGCACAATAGTAATAAGGGCGGGCAAGCAAGGCCATGTTGTGGCAAGTTGAAACATGCAAGAGGTTCCTTTGTTTGTCATTGGTTGCTCAGTTTGGTTGGTTTTTGCTAAGGTGAAAAGGCAAGTGTGTTGGCCAAATGTTCCTTAAAGGGAAAAATGAGCAAGAGGTGCAAAGTCGAATGGTCAAACATTGATGGAGCATCACCAAAACCTAAACGACTTCACTTGGAAAAGGACGAAACAGATACTTTGTATCATTGCCCAATACAAGTGTGTGACCATGATGGATTTCAAAGTCAGCGAGGGTGCAGAAAACATGTAAATACCAAGCACAGTTGGTTCTTTTATTTTGACGAAAAGCCCGACTCGAAAGAAATCACAGATTCGTTACAAGTAGCAAGGGACGTTTCAGTGACAACAACAATTGGTGTTAAAACAAGTGAAACCCCAAAACATGCCGTCAAAGTACTTCCTTCATTTTCAGTCTCTGATAAAATTGGCGGAGTATTCACAAAATGGTTGACCGGAAGTGGCGGTGGTTGCAAGAAAGATCGTGCAGCTAAACAGTTAGTGACAAGATGCTTCAAGTTTCTTAAATTTTGTTGCGAAGATGAGGAAGAGTTGACTTTTGACGTGATGGACTTTAGTCTGTGTTCTCCAAATCTGTTGTTCAAGTTTATCGACTACTTGCAAGACGAATGCAAGCTCGGACATGGTGGACGTTTGGGATACATAGATGCTATTTCTGATTTAATCGACTTCAGAAAACTTCATGGTGCATCAGACGCAGTTCTTCAAAAGTTATCCACGACGGAGTTGTACCTTAAAAGGGCCCGAAAGACAGTTGCAAAGATGATGAGATTGCAGTGGACACAGGATCTAGACATTGACACTTTGGAAGCAAGAGGGCACTGGGCGACAATGGAGGAATTGTTGGATGTGGTGACATTTCACTTGCCGCGCTACGAAAACACCGTGAAGATGTGCAAAAGCAGTCCAGGACAAGTTAATCCCTCAGACTTAACATTTGCCACGAAATTTGTAGCGATGTATTTGTTCATCAAAGTCAAGGGGTCGCGGCCTATGACTTATCAGTATTTGACGGTAGAAATGATCAGTACAGCTAAGGAAAACGGTGGATTTATTGATCAGAAAACGTTCAAGACTGCTGGAAAGTATGGATTTGATTCTTTGATTCTGACCGATACAAACATGCAAGTGCTTGATGGCTACATCTCTTTCGTTAGGCCATTGCTAAAACCCCAGTGCGACTTTGTTCTGGTCACCAGAAATGGAGGCCAACATAGCAAATTGGGCGAGACTATGAGCAAACTGGTTTTTGATGCAATTGGAAAATACATCCATCCTACACTTTACCGTCAAATTGTTGAAACGCAAAGCCTCAATCAGCTCACTAGCGAAGAGCAAAGGATTTTGTCGGAATACCAAAAACACAGCTCTGCAGTTGCTAAAGTTCACTATCAAAAACAACGATCCCGAGTGGCTATGAAGGGACACGAGTGTCTACAAAAACTCCAAGGTACCAACGGAACAGAGGTGGATAAGGACGTCCACGCAAGGTTTGGCGTTTCAACTTCGAGCTCGGCAACGTCAGTTGAAGCTGACGAAGAAAAGACAAGCTCACTCCCCCCAAACAGGAATGATTATCCCACGGGAAACTTGCGCATTCAGAGAAAACTTCGCCGGGTGTGCAAATTCACGACAGCGGAGGACGAGTTTCTAAAGCAGGGAATAAATAAGCACGGGTTTGGACAGTGGACTGCTATTTTGAGAGATGACGATTTCCAATTTCAAGAAGGAAGAACCGCGGACTCTCTAAAGAAAAGGGCTGGACTCAAAATGCCCCTAGCTTAACAAGACTTGAAAAAACGCAGATCAAACTGTATACGCAACAGAACCATTCGTTTTAATTGTGACTTTGATAAATACGTTCTGTTTATAAGTCATTGTTACACTTGGAAATCAAAACCAGAAATAAATGAACATCAAAACAACAATGTTTATGGTTGGCTGGAGAAATAGTTCAATATTGTATTGGAGCAGGTTTTCTGCTTCTTGCCGCTTCTAGCCTGAGATCTGTCTAGGCGGGTTCGCTTTTTTCCCTTTTGCGATTCTCCCCGGACGCGGCGTGTTCTCTCGAATTGTATGTGGTCGACTTCCCAGCTTGCCACCTGTGTCAGGAACATATCTTCGTCATCCTCGTTGTTGCTTGGTTCGTGTTCTTGTTCTTGTTGCAGTGATTCTGCGCTCTCTCCAAGCTCTTCTGTTGTTGGCAGGGCCTCGAAGACGCACTTGACCAGGTGGCTTTGTCGCTGCTGAAGCAGACCCATTTCAACGCAGGTTCGCCTTCGTTCATCTAAGGCCTCCTTGGTGCCGAGTGTTCCAATGTTCTTGTGATGATTTTTCAACTTGTCTTGTAGGACTTCCAGCAGGGCACCCATGGATGCTTTGAAGTTTTTATCTAGGCTGGTGTGCAGTTGTTTGACGCAGTCGTGCAACTCCCTTTCGGTCTTTTTCAACCAGGTGCCTTGGAATGCTTGACGGGCTTTCTCGCGTCAACGTTGTTCTTCATGCGCTCTTTGTTGGTCGCTACGCCTCTGCAGCTCCCTTCGAATCGGAGTGGGCGTCAATGCGTCTGGTTCTGGTGGCAGCAAGTCTGCGCTCTGGGTGCTTACTCCCATCTCTCTCAAGGCGGCTTTTCTCAACTGGTGTTGCTTTTCAGTGAGGTTCTTTTGCGCTGTTCGTTTTCGTTCTTGTTCTTGGAGCATGTGCTTCACCTGCCTGTATCGCAGACTGTCTGGATCGGATCTGCTCAACGTTGCTCTCAAATCGTCAAGAACATCGCTTGACGTGGAATCCGCGGCAACATCGTCGGCGTCAGACTGTTCCATAGCATCGACAGGACCTTCTTCGTCACTTGCTTCCGCTTCACCAAATTGGGTATCTTCGACAAGTGGATTAGTGAGTGACAGAGATCGCAGATCTTTCTTTTCTTGTTATTGCAGAATTCCTTCTTCGTTTTGTGACCTCTCGTCGTCAGTGTCGGTGTCGTCATCGTCATCGTCATCGCTCTCGGTGTCACTTGCACAGGATTTGGCTTGCTCTGCAGCCCACACGACGCATTCCATGGCGTGCTTTTTCAACCATGCTGCCGCTTTCTTCTTGGGATTTTGGAGACTCTTAAAATGGTACGTGCGAAGACGTTTATCCATGGCAGGTTGGTGCACGAGACCAAAATCCAGTTTACGCTGTGCTGTAATCAGCATTGGGCATTTATTGATAAATGCCCTGGCAGTCTGATACTTGACGTCATGAGCGGCGTATCCACCCTGTGTGAGCACTTTCCAGTCAGCAATGTCCAACGTGTTCACGTCTGCTTCATCAATGAAGAATACTTCTGTAAATGGGCTGATCATTGCTTTACTAAAAGCGCGTTGCTTTGTCACTGTTGCAATATTCCCATGGTGTATTAGTCCCTGTATTGGAAAGAACAAACTTGTCTTACCACTGTTGGCATCTCCAACAAGGCAAGGAACTTTGTCTTTGTGCTCTTTCTTATTGTAATTCAGCAGTTTGAGAAAATCTTCACAGAAGTTTGACACATCGCCTTGGGAGAGGCTGTTCTCCAAGATCTCCTGAAAATACTTAGGGTTGGCTTCTTTGGTGGAGTCATAGGCACAAAACGCCCTGGGTGATACCCTGCCTATTTGATGCTCTTCAATGGTGTTTTCTAGGAAGGCACGGTTTTTCAGGGAGCAACAGACACCGTCGTTGACTTCTATCAGATTGTAGTCAATGGTCAGTGGCTGGAAGAGTTCGCAGTGTGGATCTGCTAACAGTTCGATGATTTTTCTCATTTCTCGGATGAGTCTCGATTTAAACTGCTCGTTCGTAGCGAGAGTGTTGATGAATGCTCTTGCCTCGCATTTAAAGGAGTACGTGTACCTTGATCTCGGGTTCTTTTTGTACACTTTGCCTCTGTAGCTGGCATGTTTGAGCTTCTGCATTGCAATGGTTATGTCATTGACGAGAATTGTCAACTTGTCAGAAAGCCGTATTTCTTCCTGTCCAAAAGACAGAGTAGCCTCGTTGAGAATGTTGAAGCCAAACATGTCTAGTTGCAGTTTAGCCTCGATCATCTTCTCTAGCGCTCTCGTTAATGACTGGTGAAAACTATTGTTGATCAAAGTGACGCACACGACATTTTCCGTTCCGCAATCTTCAAGTTCTTGGTAAGAGAGAGGTGACATTCCAACCAGATGGCTAAATTCATCTTGGTAGTTGTTTTGGTACGATGACGCCACAAGTTCCTGCATGCAAGGGTTTCTGTGGTCTTTCAAGACTTTATAGAGTTCCTTGATGGCGATGCATTCTTTTCCATCTTGAAACTGTACCTGAAACAAAATAGAAAACTTTCATTCAGTGCACGGGGAACTAAAATACGTTTACGTTTCAAGCCTCTTTGTTCATACTTAACCAGCCTGTAAGACACTAATTTGTAAGAGAGAAGGCATGTCATTAAATCGCAAGCAAAAACGGATTGTCATAAATTTCTATAGTTCGTAATACCTGATTTGCCGTGACCCCCACTCCACACTCCAGCAGTGCTCGATGGACCACGAGTGGATTCGCAGGAGGTCCATTAGGTGTCGTCAGTGCCAGCCAATAGGTAATTGAAGGCCAAAGAGACTTGTTGATGGTTGTTGGATTTCCATCAAGTACTTGTTGAGATGAAGTAGCGGGCGTGGGACTTGGATCTTGATCTTCTTCGCTGTCATCGCTTTCGTTTATACTCCCCTTCTTCTTTTCTTGCGTTGATATGGCACTGAAGAAGAAAGCTGCATTCGGTATACCTTGAAAAAGAGAGAAATACATGTTAAGCGCTAGTCAAATTTTATAAGGCCAATTTCAAGCAAACTTTTAAAAACTAAACTAACCTGAAATGGCTTTGTCACAAGAATCTCGCTTCTTGCAGATGGCGTTCCATGATTTTGGCAGGTCTTTTTCTTTCACGTTCCACACACATTTGGCACTAATGATACTACACTGGCCAGAAACTACGGGACTCATGTAACATAAGACAGTTCCTCTTATTGCTTCGCTGTTTAACTGCTTACTCGGCTGCTTGGCAGGACGCATCTTCGCCAAAATGTGCAGACAAAAACGACACCAAAAACTGCTGCTTAAATAACCATCCTGTACTTGTGAAATTAATAGGAATAAATCTGAAGAACTACCACCTAAATTTGCCTAGAGAAGACTGCACTTTTGTTCCGTTCAACACTTTCTGTGGATGATATTTTTAAGCTTCATTAAGCCTACTTTTTCAAAGACAATGTTGAACTAATTTACAACTAAGTCAGAAATGACTGTTGTTCATTTTTCAATTGAATAGAAAGTGGTGTTGATTTGGCTTTTGCTAACTTTTGGCAGCTTTATTTCACATGTAGCGGTAACATCCATTTATTTTGTATTGTAGTTTGTATTTATTTGTTTACTCCATTTTTTATTTTTACAAACGTTTTTGAAACTTACAGGATAAGGTAAACTAATTATATGCCCTATGGCTAGAATACATTTTTTTTTAAGAAAAAAGAGAAAACACACCAAAAAAAAAAAAAAAAGAATTGAAACATAGAAGTAATATTTGCGAGACAATGATTAATACTGAGCAAAATAAAGTGCTCTTTTAAATTGTTGTCTAGTTTGCTTTTTGCTCATGGATATAGGAATATCATTCCAGTAATAGCATCCGATAATTGTTGGACAAAATTTTCCTATGTTTATTCTGAATGAACTGGGATTTATATGTTGTAAGGCTGTACTACGAGTGGCGTAATTATGTTGCTCAGATGCAAAGTAATGAAAAGATGAAGAAAAATAGACAAGCGTGGCGTTGATTTGGTTTCAAGGCGATTGTTGCTAACTTTTGGCAGCTTTATTTCACATGTTGCGGTAACATCCATTGAACAATAGTTATGAAAAGATGGAAGAAACGTATACAGGGGGTGGTGTTTTGTTTTGATTTCAAGGCGATTGCTACTAACGTTTGGCAGCTTTATTTCGCATATCACTGTAAACTAACAGCGAAAAACAAACAGCAGAATGTGGTGTTGATTTGGCCTGAAGAAGGTTGTTGCAGCTTTATTTCGCATTAAGATTCGTTCCGTTCAACACTTTCTGTGGATGATATTTTTAAGCTTCATTAAGCCTACTTTTTCAAAGACAATGTTGAACTAATTTACAACTAAGTCAGAAATGACTGTTGTTCATTTTTCAATTGAATAGAAAGTGGTGTTGATTTGGCTTTTGCTAACTTTTGGCAGCTTTATTTCACATGTAGCGGTAACATCCATTTATTTTGTATTGTAGTTTGTATTTATTTGTTTACTCCATTTTTTATTTTTACAAACGTTTTTGAAACTTTCAGGATAAGGTAAACTAATTATATGTTCCGTCCTTTTAGTAGAAGTTTTGCTTGGTTGAAACTTGCAGTGTCAGTTGGCTGATTTAGTGTAATATATTACCACAACACAAACTTCTACTAAAAGGACGGAACATATGGATCTCACGGATTAAACGGGGATATGAATATATGATGAATTACTTCTGCCATTAGCCTTGCTAGAATCGATGGCTAAATGCGGAATCACATAGCTATTTGGAGAGATAAAGTTCAAAACATGCAAGGGAACAAAAATTTTGGGAAACGACCTTCCTTCCTTCCTTCCTTCCTTCCTTCCTTCCTTCCTTCCTTCCTTCCTTCCTTCCTTCCTTCCTTCCTTCCTTCCTTCCTTCCTTCCTTCCTTCCTTCCCATAAGGACTTCAACACGGACAAAGTGTGTAATTCATTATGTATTCAGTAATTATTCCTCACATGCGCAGTTTAGAGCTAATACTACCGCGGGAGACTTGGAACTAACTAGTATCTTAGCAACCAAATGCGGACTTTTCCCATGACACATCCAGTTTCCGTCGATCAAAACCTGTTTTGAATCAGCGAAAATGAAATGTGCGAACGAGAATGGATTTCGAAAACTTTGAACGTGGTTGTAAAGCAGAAGCGATCGATGATTATGGAGTTTGGTGTGTCTGCACCATTGTTTCTTCAACCAGAGAGGCAGTTATGGTTTCATTTGATGGCTAGAGTTCCGAGTGGAATCGAAGGATCGAAGATGAGCGCAAGATTCGCAAAGAAATGATCGCAATAAAATATGGCGTCAAAAGAAAACGCTCAATCCTTTCGAGCAAAAATATTGAATGAAGCTCAGTTATAGTTCCTGCTCCACTGATAAATAAATTATATCTCTTGAGTTTATCTGTAGGTTTATCTGTAGTTACCCGTCATAAAATGCTACAATGCAACTTCAGCCTTCCAGAAATTTATTCAAATAATAAGCACAAACATTGTTTGACTGAAAAGACAATACGCATCACTGATCGCTTGATCAATCATGGCCGGGCCCGGACCAGGATACCAAAACGAAATAAAACCAGTCGATTTACACCACTCGCATGGAATTGTCTTAATGTTAAAGCGAATATATTTCACTTTGAAATGGAAAACTTTCGTGCAAGAACGGTGCGCTTTCTACTTGTAAACAAAGAGCTCAAATTACGGCAAGAGCTTAAAATTTGCATAAAAACCTACACGAACGAGATCTGATCAGATTTCTCTGAATTGCGAAAATTACAACATTCATCTTTTGACCTCTGAATGAAAAGAATCAAATTAAACATATTGCAGTGGCTATTTGTACGGCACCGTAGGCGGACTTCCATTTGCTATTCGTACACGAAATGAGTCGCTCGCGTGAGCATACAGACTCGGCAAATTAGTCTGAGCCAAATCAACATCGGTTACCAGAAGCGCTTCGTAAAGCTAAACGAACATTTAATATTGTGGACCAACAAAAGTGAAGAATAACATCGAAAATTGTCGAAAGTTTTGGACTCTCGTATGAATAGCAAATCGAAGTCCGCGCACGGGTGCCGTACGAATAGCCACTGCGAACAGGGGGCTTTCTTGTGACGCATGCGCACAAAAGTACGCGGCTTGCTTGCTTTGGCTCCGAAGTGATATCTTGTTGTCAAGTACCGTGGCTAAATTCGGGGCTAATTCCTTCATTTTCGTTTGCGGGAAAAACTTTAAATCAACACATAGTGAAAGTACAAATCATATTAGTACGTTGGGGATGAAAATACTGGCCCTTTGAGCTTGAGATTGTAATGCTGTTCAACAACTCGAAGAGACAATTCTATGCAAGGACTTATGGATTAATGGCGGATTTGTGGTCTTCAATGGACATTGCCACGTGAACTTTCTACCCAGCATTGATATATGAACTGTCAACGTATCCGTAAAGGTAAGTTTGTTTTATTTAAGTCCCTCTTTAAGAAATCGCGCCAAGGAGTACATGCGAAATCTTTCGGTGAACTTCCTTGCTCTAATGCAAAATGCCAATTTCTCGCCGTCTTGGCAGACCATGATTTCGAAGTCCAGTCCACAGAGTTTTAAATAAAAATGGCAACAACTATCATTTTGAAATCCGTTTATCTAGCAGAGATCAATCACAAAATGGGGGAAGGTTTGTGTTTTCAGCTTTATAGTGAAACACGTTGGTTCTCGTCTTGTTGTTTGTGTAGTTCAACTTCCCTCGTGGCGAATGCCATAACTTCAAATAAATCATACACGGTTTCTAGAACTCTTGTTACCTTGTAATCACTTTTTTTCTTTGCAATCGGTAGCAAAATGAAGCCTCAACTCGAATTAACAAATCTACAAAAGATTATTGTTTATTGAATATTAATTAGTTGTTTATTATTCGAAAACCGCTCGTTGTGCCAGAGCAATATATATTGGAAACTAAACTACATTCAGAGGCCCTGTTAGGGGGGGGTCTGAATAATCCATAATCCTGGATAAATTTTGGAAATAATCCGTATCCCAATATTGTAAAAAAAAATATCCCTAAAATAAAATTCTAAAACAATCAATTTATAGCAACCCCTAATTACCCTTTTGTGTCACGTGAATTGATTTACGTACTGTATATCAAGCATAAATACGAAAAAAGCAAGTGACACACTCGAACACCAACCCCGCGGCCTGGCCAGTACCTTACGCATGCGCACAGCCATATCACCCTGGCAGTTGCAGCCATGGACAGCTGTTTCGTCCTAGTTAGGACTCGTCAGCATGGCATAGCCAGGCAGGATCTCACAAAAGATCATCGACAGCTATGCCATGTTGACGAGTCCTAATAAGGACGAAACAGCTGTCCATGGCTGCCACTGCCAGGGTGATATGGCTGTGCGCATGCGTAAGGTACTGGCTAGACCGCGGGGTTGGTGTTGGAGTGTGTCACTTACTTTTTTTTGTGTTTTACTTAAAATTTACTGACACATCGATCGGCAAAAATGCTGATCCACCTCCCCATACGCGTGCTGTGGGAGGACGGTCGTGCTGTCCCCAGCCAACAGCTACCACATGTGTTGTGTGGAGCTGGCGCTTAAACCGATGCTTGCATCCGCCTTGGCAGTAAAGGACACCTACAAAACGACATTCCGGGTCGTGTATAACCGTGGGTATTTCCAACTTTCACCCTGCACTTCAATTCACACATTCTATCTCTGAAACCGAATTGCCTTTCCTTGGTATCAATTTACGCATTTCTGGCAATCGAATCTCTACTACCATCTACTACAAGCCCACAGATACCCACAGTTATCTCACCACCAGTCATCACATCCTCGACACTGCAAAGAAAGCCTACCTCACAGTCAGCTCATACGCATTCGACGCCTCTGCTCTGACGACGCCGACTTTCTGGCAAGAGCACATGAAATGGCCTCTTTCTTTGAAAGGCGTGGTTACAATGCACACACTCTCCAACATGATCTTGAGGAAATCCGACATGTCACACAGACCGATGCCCTCAAACGGAACACCGTGGCCGATGAAAAGGAGAGCAGGATCCCTTTCGTTCTTACTTACCATCCTCTGAACAACAGAATCAAACGGATTTTGCTCGACAACTTCAGCATCATATCGAACGACCCTGAAACCAATGAAATATTTCCTCAGCCACCAATGATCGCTTATCGCCGAGATCAAAACCTGCGAAACTTCTTGGTCCACAAGTCCGACACAAATCAAACAACTTCGCCCGCAGGTTCTGCTCCTTGTCGACACCCCCGCTGCCGTACCTGTGACCACATCTCAAATGACACTACCCTACTGGCTCCAAAAGACTCCTTCACCATCAGAGAGTCCTTTACCTGTCTGTCATCTGGCCTTATATACTGCATCTCCTGCCGTCGCTGCCTGCCATTTACATCGGCGAAACTGGGCGCACTCTTAGGGAAAGGTTTGGCAAACATCTCAGGAGTATTACTAAGAGTGCACCCGGTTTTCCAGTCGCAGAGCACTTCAGTTCCAATGGACACTCTGTGGATGACGTGCAGGTTTGCGGCGTCAAGCTCTGCGGCGGAAACAAGCAAAGGAAACGGCAGGAGATGCGCCTTATTTTCCAACTTGGTACCTGTCAACCGCGCGGCCTAAATTCTGATTTTCGTTTCTTCTGAACGTCGCGCGCGCATATGCAAGAGACAATCATTTTAAACTTTAGATGTCGTGGCGTATTTCTCAATGAACATAGTTCCACTGAAGAAGGGCAAAGCCCGAAACGTTTGGAACTTAATAAAAAATTTTGGCACTTTAAATTACATTTAAAAAAGTTTATTCTATATTTAGCCGTTTGTTAAGGAGTGTTTTAGTGTAGACTGAGTTTTAAAACCTTCCAAAAGCCGCATGCATGCAACGGATTAGAGGTCAAGTCTGTCGGTTGTGGTTCCCGTGATTTTGAAGCTTTTTGACCTCATTTTCGCATCCTTTTTTTGCCTGGCGGTTGGTGTGTTGTTTTTGCCATTAATATTGGCATGTAGATTTTTATGTAGGAAAGGTTTGAATTTCTCTAACTGACTGATTCTCTCTGACATGACAGGATCTGAAATGATCTGTTGGCCGTGAATGTCTTTCCTGCTATTAATGTCACGCTGGGCCCAGCTATTTTAGTTTTTTCTTTGCAGGATTTTAATTTTCAGGATCCAAGCTTTATTGCAGAGAGAGTTGTAGCTTAATAAGCTATTCAACTTGTAGAAAGTTAAAGTTTGTCTCAGTCAAGGCTGTAATTTTAGCTTCCATTTGCTACGCTTTATAGCTGCGTGGAGCTCGTTGTTTATACTAAAACCTCCGTTGGTAATTTTAACAGTCTAGTGACTGCTTCGTTTATGCCACTATTTCATTCAGGCAACACCATGGTTTCGGTTCTCCTCTCGAACCACATCAGTTGCCGGGTTGTTGTATTTGCTAGTTGCTACCTTTCAGTAGCAACACATATTTTTGTTGAGAACGGTTAAACCATTCTGCTCGGCGTAATTTTCAAGCTTATAAATTGCCCCAGTAACTTCGAGGAGTGGCTCATTTAGCGGGTGCAACAGCGATGTGAGAGATGCCTTTTTTTAAGCGAGTCTTTTGTTGACCTTTGATCACCTACAGTGAGTTCTCAACTACCCGCCATCTTGAGTATATTACCCAGAAGACGGTTAGCGACTGGCGACTACTACCGCGAGGCATCGCGGGCTCGGAATTTTGACTAGGAGCACCGGAGGGGCCACTGGAGATAAATATTTGTCATTCTCTGTATCACTTTTACCTCTCTTTATGACCTTTTATCCTTTTTTATGTAAAAAGCAATCTATGTGATAATGACCAATAATAATCCGTAATTTTAAAATGGGGACGCAAATAATCCGTAATCCTTAAATTTAGTGGCCAATAATCCGTATCCCTTCTCTAAAAACCCCTAATAATCCATAATCCTAAAACCCTAACAGGGCCTCACATTCAATTTGCTTTTAATACATGGTGCTACATTGGCTTGGAAAATGGGGAAGTTGGAGATTTTTTAGATGTTTCGAGTATAAACTAACTCATTAAACTGTTCCTTAACATAACTTTTGCTATACTTGAAGTCTCTGCTTGGGAATTGCCCCTGAAATAGCTTCATTTGGGATTGTTGTCAGCAGTTTGTATGACAAATGAACTAAATTTGAGATTGCCTCAAAAGCAAAACTCATAATATCATGATAATATAGTTTTTTTGGATGTGCATTATATTATTTTTACTGTAATTGTAACATAAACAATAACCACCACTTTCTTAGCTGAAAACAGTTTCGGACATTCCTGTCACTTTGGCAAGCTTATACACCTATTTCAGAAAAGGTTGTCGCAGCTATAGACAAGTATACATGCCATGCACCTTTAGCGTGCTGAAAATAAAAAACACTTTAGAAATAAAATTTTGAGTAGACATTGCATTACATATTAGTTTTTATTATTGTTTTGGGCTCTGACCATTTTTCATGTTGTAGAATGCCAGACATTTGCCAAAGAACCAGTTATTTCATACCTCCCATGCTCCTTTGTGGTCTAGGGGCATAGACTTAAGTACAACAACCTTTTTGAAATAGTTGTATAGCTATTTAAGAAGTCCTACACACTATGTAACTCAGTAACATAAGCAAAATTACTCCTTAGCTCCCATTACAAATAAGTTAGCACCATCAATATCATGTCCCCAGTCACGCACACACATAAGTGACAGATACGACACAAATTTGTCAAGGTGCTTATATTTGGCAAGTGCTTCTATCCCTCCATGTTGTCCATGTGGATGACTTTCAAATAGTGCGATTGACTGTTCAGCTTTACTACAGCAGAGAAGCATTGACTTGTCTGGTGGAGCAATAAGGATTGTACAACAATCCTCAGCAATGGAGCAAATTTCATTCAGCTTGTCTGTGAGAGATGCTTTACAAAAGATCCCTATGTCCTCAACTATTTTAAGGTTATAATTGCCAGTTCTTGTTTGAAGTGCTTCCTGGACATTTAAGTTTGGTTGACTCAGTGGCATGTTCAATGTATTGTAAAGCAAATTTCCCTCTTTCATTGAAACAGTTTCTCTGCCATTTAATGACACATGTAAGGGGACAATACAGGGAATTATTGAAAGTATTTTTGGCTGATTTACTATACTTTGTGTTTCAGGGATGGAGGTTGAGGCTGTGGCATAGCAATGACCATGAGGAGGCTGTGGAAGTATGGAATAACCATTTGCATGAGCTGGATTACTGAACTTGGACAAAGTCTCATACACATAGATTTTGTACACATAGATTTAGCATTGCTCAGTTGTTCTGTAACTGGTCGTGGAGTGAATTGTAGTGTAGTCATCGATGACTAGCACCAACTGCCACCTCTGTGCAATGGCCTCTGTCACTATTTCATTGATTTTTGTAGATGCTGTTTTTGCCATCTCATCATTAATTTTGATTTACTTTTGCTACAGGAGGCTCCCATGAGATGCTCTGTTTGCAATCCCTCATTATTTATTTTTGACTGTTTGAAAAATATGTTATGGTCCGTTTGCATCCAGTTGCATACTTGGCTCAAACCATAGCATAGCTTGTAAATTATAGCAACTGTTCTTTTTTTGTTGGATTCCACTCGTTGTTCAGAATGCCTTTCACTTGTCACTTGCCGAAAGAATAGTACTAAAGATTGTTTTGGCTCCTGCCTTAGTGCACAACTTTTGAAATTCCTCTGGATCATATATTGGTGATTTTCCTGAACTAGTGAATTCTTGGAAGAGAGTATTATTTTTTTATGCATTGTAACTCCTTTGAAATGTCACACCCTGAAAGAAAAGAACAACAGAATTAATTGGATTACCAAAATATATTCTGTCTATTTGTCTTCCCACTCTTTCTATAGGTCTTTCTTTGCCTGCCTGCCTCTTTCTGTAGATCTATCTCACTGCCTCACTTTGTCTGTCTGTCTTCCTGTCTGCCTCCTTCTTACACCTTTATTATACGTTTGTTGTTGTATGTGGGTCGTTTTATGAAACATTGAAAATAAAATTGAGCCTTGAACCATATGTTTGTTTGGCTGATCAATAAAAAGTACTAAAAACGTTTTTGTGGCTCTTTCTTGGTGTTGCAAGGCACCTAGATCACGAAGACAATCAAACAATAGACAATAACAAAGAAAATGCAGTAAAACAATACTATTGAAAACAAAGAACTCTAGGTTGAAATGTATTAATGCACCTTGCAACACCAAGAAAGAGCCGTTTTTGTTGGTTTTCCGTTTGCCTTAGATAAATTATTTTATATCCTACGTTTGGAAAGCTGGAGCATTTCCTCCTGTACTTCCTCATAAAGCCCAGGCGGGAAAAACACTCGACCACAAGGTCCCCTTAAAATTTCGCCGAAGCACGTCTCTTCTACCGTCCAGAGTCAAGTGATATCGCGGTGTTTTCTGCTGTCGTTTGGGTAGCTGCCGATTTTCTAGCGAGCTGGGTCGTCGTGGTTCCTACTGGTGCTTTGTCCTTTGCGCGCCTTCCCATTTTAGGGTGCCTGTATTTTCCCACTCTCTAAAATGAAAATTTTGAATATATATATTTTTTGCTTTAATGGTAGCACTTTGTGTTTAAATCCAACCAATCGTAATAATAGTATACCTACCTGTGAAAACGAAGATTTTCTTTTGAGGGCCATTCTACAGGCACCGCAAATCCGCGCACCGTCGAGGTCAAGTAGGTTACAACTTTCAGGTGGCAATTCCGCAACATAAGAAGCGACTGGCCTGCAACTTTTACTGTTAGTGATTTTTTCGCACACTGAACACTTAACCGAATCTCTTTTACATTCAGAAACGAATATTAAAAAAAAACAGAGAGAATAACTAACAAGTTTAAAGAACCCGCCATTGCTGTGAAATGTTCTGGTAGTCTATGGGGGCCCTGTGGTGAGCCCGCGTGACAGCGGTGTTTGCGCATGCTAATGCAAAAAAGCCCCCTGTTGCCACTGCGTAAAAATATATGTGAGCTTCAGATTATCGAAACCTTAAGAAACCGGTTTTCACTTTACGGCAAGCATTTGAGACTCCCAATGGGACATGGCGTAAAAAACGTCAACCGTTACTAGGTAACAAGGCTCATACATATGCACGAACCCCACTCAAGTGGGGTTCGCATAATTACACACTTTGTCCGTGTTGAAGTCGTCATCCTTCCTTCCTTCCTTCCTTCCTTCCTTCCTTCCTTCCTCCCTCCCTCCCTCCCTCTCTCCCTCCCTCTTTCCCTCCCTTTCTTCCTTCCTTCCTTCCTTCCTTCCTTTTTAATTATTATTATTTATAGTTATTTGCGGTAAAGTTTTTTAATAAAACAATTATTCTACTCGGGCTTGCCGGATATGAAATGATTATATAACCAACACAAACTAAGGGAATAACTCTAAGTTATTAGCTTTTGAGTGAACTATTCAGCCTAAAAATCAACATTTCAAGCTAACTGGACACCGAATGCAAATATAGTGCCGATTTATTGTTCTCTTATATGTATGTTAATTAGCCTGACTAGCCTCATTTTAGAGTAAAGATTCTTTTGAACTTTGCACATGCTAACGAGTTAGATAAATTTACATGCACATAAAAGAATAATAAATCGGCAGCCATATTTAAAAATAAAAAAAAAACCTTGTTTGAATAGACAATATTCGTATTCTCGGTATTGAACTGGAACTAGCTTACACTCGAGGCTAATGCGGGGGAATATCATTAAAAATATTTGCACGTGAAAAGATTCCCCCCGCATGAGCCTCGACTGCATGCTAGTTCCAGTTCAATACCGTGAATACGAATATTGTCTATTTAATGCTTGTACGTCACCTAATTAGTAGTTATAGAGTTGGCGGCACCAGATCAGTTTTGCAAAACTGATCTGATACCAAGCCAACTCTATACTACTTACCATATAATGGCAAAAAATAAAATTGAAATATTAAATGGTAAAATCAAATGAAACTATATGTTAATAAAAACAAAGTGCGTTTATTCCATTGCGTGATTCCACATAATAGAATCCTTTGCGTGACACAATTCTCGGAAACACAGGATTGAATTAAGGAAAGTTATTTTTTGATTTAATTCTTTTTCATTTTATAATATCCATAAGCATATGAATTTATACCATCTTCCAGTATATATCTTTTGTCATCGAAACAGCTGAGTGATACTTTATTGATTTCATAACTTCCTAATTGATGGTTATTGCTTCGGATTGTTTTCATTGTATGATGCATCTGTTTATTTCCTAATAACGTTTCTTTATAATCTTGATGCTTAATATTATTTTTGATAATATTCTTTTTGATTCCCTTGGCTGTCTTTCCTCCTTTTTGGTTATCTTTTATGTAACTATACATTTTGGATCGCAACCCAACAAATTCACAAATAGGAACTCCTGCGGCTTCATCTTTGAATTTACCAATAACTTTTTTATTAGTTTTATCAAAATATTGTGAGCTGTCAGGGTAGTCGCTGTTATCAAATTTGTCTTTATCATTCCAAAAATCTTGGTATACATCTTTAGCTTCGATTTCATAAGTCAAGCTGTCGGTGTCAGTGAATAGTAGTCGAGCTTTGTTTCCATACTGCTGTTTTATATAGTTATAATGAAAATCATACATTAATGTCTTACTAAGATCTAGGATACACATACCCACATATGTCGGTCTGTTTAGTTTTAGTGTTTCTTTGATCTTATGAACAGCTACAAGGTTTTTATTGAAGATCTTACTGCTTACATATGTTGGTTTAGCTGCCATTTTTACAAGTTTCTTTTCATCAGTTACCAATCTTACATCTACTCGCTTTCTGATATTTTCCATTGTTTTACCGAATACGCTGTTGTTCATAAGCTTGAAGACGTCTTTCTCAAAAGCATTTTTCGCATTGGTTCTTTTCTGAGTGTTGAAATCAATATATTGCTTCAACTGATTAAACTCCAATACTCGATGGACTTTGGTTACTTCAAACCTAGATCAGTGTATAATTGAAGGTTTCTATAATGTAGCACATACTTTTCTTTGTTTTTCAAAGTTGGGATTAATTTATGTACAAGACCTGTTGATATATTATATTTGGCTGCTATTTTTTTACAATAATCTGATAGCATGTTTTTGGTTACTTTCACTTTTTCTGGTCCCAATGGATAGTCATTATGAATGTCATGCAACTTTTGGGGAAATTCCAAGTCAACTTCTATAGTATTAAACCTTTTTGGGTGTTTTCATTATATTTGGCTAAATTTATGTTGTTTATTTGCTTTCTGTCATCCATCTAAAACCGCCAGTAGTTAGGTATTGTGACATAGCTCAACCATATAGATTGTTAGCATCCAGATACATTATATACTTTGAGGGCACCTTCTCATCATATGTTTTCATGTATTTATTGTTTGCTTTACCATACCTATTGGCAATGTAGCTTATTCCACCACGCATTCCTTTTTCGATAAATTGAAACATGTCAATATCAGTCATAAGTTCTAATTTGATATCAGTCATTTTAAGCATAGCATCCCAAGACAAACCTGGAGATGTGAAATAATGACATGGATCTTATTTGCAGTATTCTAGACAGGTCTTTCTAAAGTTTTCAAACACATCAGCTAGCAAAAGGATATCAGATTTAAGATATAAATTATGGTATTCACCCATATTTTGAAGATTGAAGGTATTCCACACATTTTGGGCATGTTTGTAATCTTCACTTGATATATGTTCATCATTCAATATGCTGTAAAATTCTTCTTTTGATGACAGTTTTTCATTGAATTTTTCAAAGCTATCCATGAATTCATATGGATACTCTCCTTTTTGTGACATTAAATCAAGTTTCTCACCATTGAATTTTTGAGAGGTATATTTTAATGATTCTTTTGGTAGATTACTCACTAGTTTTTCCAAACTAGAGCTCATAAATTGGAAACTATCAATAAAGGTCAGATGATTACCAAGCATGAAAGCCATATATTTCTCCATGTTATTAGAAATTGCATTGATGTTCATTTGACATTTTTCACCTTTCTTATTTGTATATGTATGCTTCTTGACTATTTCACCAATCTCTTGCATTATAAAATGGCTGTCATACCCACGGAGATTATGGAATATAACAGGAATTTTTATCTCTGCTGGATTTACTCTAAGTTTTAGATTACATTCTTGATGAGCTGATCCTCTATACTGACCAGTAATATGACAGTGATCTCTAACTTGAATGTCTTTTTCAGTATATTTTTTATCACAAATGTGACATTCTTTAGCTTTTTGAAATTCTTTTTCATCTTTTTTAGTCATTTTTAATGGTTTGTTAAATTCTTTTTTCATAACCTTCTTGCAATATTTGACTTCTTCTAGCATAGCTTCCATAAATTTGTATACGGCTTTTTCACCTCTGTAATTTTGTATTGGTTTGGTATTTTTATCATCATAACCACAAACGACCTTATATCCATAACTACAGTCCGTATGCTTCTGATAAGCCTCTGTGTATGATTTGTCATTGTTTGGCCTGCATCCTTCTATTTTTTCTGTAATAGCTTCAAAATCTGCATAGATGACAAATGGTACAGGCAACTGCTTATGAAAGTTGTTGAATTTCAATATGTTATTATCCTTTGACAGCATTTTTATGGCTTGTTTTCCATTTATGATAATGCAATTTTCTTTATGATTTAATAATACTCTTTCACTACTGAAACATTGTAAACAATACATACAAAAATGCTTTCTATGTTCATGTTTTGTTTGATTGTACATAAATTTGTTAAAATCTTTGATCAACACATAGTGCTTTTTTTCATTTTCTGTTATCAGAAGCAGATTCATACGGTCTTCATATTTTTCTTTTGAGACATAAATTGGGTATCGTTGTTTATCTCCATAACCGAAAACATTTATGTTGATCTTATTTTGTTTTTCTATCTTGTTGTACTGTTTGATTGTGACTGGGAATTCAATCCCCGAATAATTTAAATTTTCAATGAATGGTTTGTCAACTTTTTTAATTCTCTGTGGGTATTTGTCTTGAGGATTCAAATGTCTGATGTGACACCACCTAAAGCATTCATTATCCTCATTTTTCATGTTGATCAATCCCTTCGCACTGTTTCTGAGTTCTTGGGGTAGTTTAATATATGAAGAGCCTCTCATTGGTTGATATTTTACAACATTAAGATAATGGTTTTCAACTGATTTAACAGTCCATCCTGAACCTTCCGATACCCACTGAGCAATTTTATTTATTATCTCTTGTTTAGACATTTGTAATGCTTCGTGGATTTCTGTTTGGTTAATAATTGTTTTGGCTGTGCTATTGAAATATGCGGTCTTATACACTATTTCTCCATCTGATATTTTTGTGAATGTTACCTTAAGCGTTTCAACGAATTTTATACCTTTCATTAATTTTAGTATACTTGTAATATGATATGTGACGGCCTTTCTTGTGTTTTGTAGTTGCACCAATGGGTCTTTGTTATTTTTGGTGTCTATTTGAAATGATTTGGTATATCCTTTGAGAGCTTTGTCTGTTTGCTCTATTTTAGTTCTTGGTATTGGAACTGGTCTTTTAGTTCTTGGTGCTGGCACTGGTTTATCCCTGAATTCCAATGGTGGAAGAATTATATTGTTTTCATAATCTTGAGCCATTTGATTTACACTCTTACGAGGTGTTGGGATTGGTCTAATTGGTTTTACAGTCCTTGGTGTTGGAACTGGTTTGGTATCATCTACCACGATAATTTCAGGTTTTTCTTCTCTTGCTTTAATAGCAATTTTATGAGTTGAGATTTACTAAGTTTTTTAAGATCGCTCTTGTTCATATCTATAAGGTTAGATTTTTCTGATTTCATTTATATATATTATAACTATAGATTTTATTTTTTAATGATATTTTTATATGCGTTTAAATATGGTTGAGAATTCAATTGATCCAGTTATGAATCCTTTAAACTATATTTAGATATTTATTTACTTTAGCATGTAATATATCATGTCCTCTACCTGTTTTCGGGTCTTCTGTACTTAATAGTACATCTCCGGAATCATTTCGTATGATATAGCGTGATTTACCTTTTTGAATTGTGACACCACTCTGTCGTTCATAAATGAATTCAGGATGTCTTACACCAACTGCTTTTGCGTCTAGTTTGTCTAAAATTTGGTTTATGTACTTTTTTACTTGTGCATCATTAATTTCGTTATTTAATAACATTTCGAGTTGTTGTTTATTGGGTATGTTTTTCTTTATCGATTTAGTTTTTTCGTGGATGGATTGGTTTTCTTCACCTTGTTTTTTTTCAATAAGTGAATGAAATGTTGATGATTTTTTAGTATGACATTTTCTACTTCAGCACGCTTTAATTTGGAGACTTGAAACCCTTTTTTAATGTTTAGGACTTCTTTCTTTAACTCTTTAACAGTGAAGTTCAAATTCAGAGGTCAAATTCTCCGATAGAAAACGTCACTAGACTTATTAAAGAAAATACTGCCCTTTGTAACGCAATACCACCCGGCGTTGCCAAGACTATAAAAGGACATACTCATGGGGAAATGGCTTATTATAAAGAATCAACCACATCTGAGAGAAATCTTCAAGGAGCCTCCCCTCATATCATCACATCGCAAAGGAAAATCCCTAAAAGACATTCTAGTAAAGGCTAAGCTATGAAGGCTTTAGAATTTATTTGCGAACTGCAGGAGTCGTGCAGGCCCGTCAACACTTTTTATAGGGGCTTCGGTCTGATATCAAACAAATTCACGCTATCGCCGTGGAATCGGGCAAAATACTTCAATTCTGCCGTGCTGTGTACTCCGAAAGGTCTCAGATTTTTCCCACATATTAATAGTATATTTGTCTTGATCTCATTTCGGTTATTTCCCCTATTCCGTAATCATACGCCTCAGTACATGTCAGTATCTCAATGTCTGGAAGTTGCATATTTCAGCTTATATAATAATCAGTTGAGCATGGACTAAGGTTCTTCACCGGTACTGATTGCTGTGGAAACAACCCAAAAGCTGTCTTATTTTTCTCTCTTCTAAGGAAGTAGTGTGCTTTCAATGCTCTAAAGGAATTTAAAATAACAAGCGCAAGCAATCTCAAGGTCAAGCTAGGTCACGTACGCGAAGAGTTCTAGCTGACGTAGTTGATCTGTTTTCAATGAAGTCCATAAATTTTCATTGCTCTCTCGATCTCTCAAGCGAATAAAAAGACATAAAATATCACGTTTGTCTGTGGTAATAACAAATTACAAAGCGAAATTTTTATCAGATTACCGAAAAAAAAATGGTAGTGAAATTTCACTTCATGTGCCCTTTTAAAAAGCTTAGCAGTGAAAACTTCGGTTGAAGAGTCATTTCGACAAAGCAATTATCTCGAAGGTTTCATGCTAATGGGACTGTTTTAACCAATCGGATTAGACTTACGTCAGCATTCTGTTTGCGCTAAGCGGCTGGTTTCCTGGCTGATATAAAAATGTGTGTAACACTGATCTAGCAGATAATTATAAACTACGAGTTACGCTAACTTCGTATCACCTGACTGAAGAATTAAAAGGAGTCAATTGAACAAGTACTCGTCTGTTTGTTGTGAGAACCAGCTAGTACCCCCAGAAAGGTTCCTCAACACGCAACAAAAATCCAGAAGATGTTTAATTTATGGTCACAGAGACTACTACTACGTCGGCCACAGCCGAGCCTTAATAAGACTATCCCAAACTCTACGATCAAGCATCAGTACCCTCAACTCCTGACTAGGGTCTACATCAGCGTCAAGCTTTAAGATATCAACTAATGTTGATTTTGGTCGTCCTCGACTTCTATGGCCGTGGGTTGGCTCCCAAAGGACGAGTTTGTGTGATGGGAGGTTGGAATGTCTTTGACAGTGCCCAGCAAACCTCATCCTTCTTGCTGCTACTTTATCTCCAACTCACGGCAAATCTCCATAAAGTTTCTCAAGTGTGGCTTTGCCAGGAAACATTCAAGGCCACCCGCAACATGCTAGCATAGCAACCGTTTAATGACTAAGTGAGGGTAGAGGTCATAGTCCAGGTTTCACTACCATGAAGAATAACAGATTCTACAGTGGCTTTAAATATCTTTAAAGAATGATAGTTTAACGCCCCTGGACATATTGGAACTCCAGATCTTCCTTTTGTCGTTCAGCACCTTCCAGGCCTTGCCTTTTCTTGCCTTTATGGCATTCTTTGTTGAGGCAATGAGAGACCCTAAATACTTAAAATCCTCATTTGTACAGAGAGATTTATCCCTTTACGGAAGGATCACAAATGCCAAAACACTCGGCCATTCTAAGATGATCTTTTCATGTGTTTGCCTCCCCACCCAGCCCCACATTGTATCAAAAGTTAATAAGATGGTAACTACCTTCGTTTGGAATAACAAACTGTATAAAATTAGAAGGGATAGCATGATCGGACCAAAAGAAGAAGGCGCATATATAAGATCTAGCTTCCTGACTATGATTCTAACAAAAAGTCATTATCTGTAGTCTGGGTCAAAAGTATGATTGAAGAGTGTGACTAAGCCTGGATAACTATTCCTTCTTTCTATTTATATTCTATTTTATTTTTTAATTGCAATTATGAAGCGAGTATTTCTTTGATCTCGAGGGGTTGCCACAATTCTATGTAAATGTACCCAGTACATGGTCTGAATTAAAACAATTAATGCACGCCAGACTTTGCAGGTTCGCGGTGAACTTTTGTGGAATAATAAAAATATAATATTATCGAAGGAATGTCCATATATTATGGAGACTGGCATGCGGTTGGGATAGAAAGAGAAAAAGATCTTCTAAATAGCGAAAATGAGTTTATGTCATATCACAGCATGATTCAACAAGAACGTAAGCGTTTTCCTTTTACCAAATTGTTAATCCATGCTATCCCATGCGTCTGGAAGCAGAAACTAAGGACCAGATGTATGGCAGACAATGAAACCCAACACAACAATAAGGTAGCGCTTCCGCCTGCGAAGAAGATACCATGTAAACACGCCCGTCGTATTTTCGTCACAAGAAAAATGTAAAGAACCCCAAGAAAACAATCTCCTGCGCAGATTGGGTGTGGAAAATATAGAAAAATTCATTGAAATTCAATGTCTTTCGTTTAGAATGACAAAAGAAACGAAATAAAATATTTTTCAATTCCAGTTGATACATAACATACTGCCACATACAGGTAGGGTAGAATTGTCGATTCTACCTCAAGTTTAGATTGTGGGGAAGAAGAGACCCTATGGTAAACAAAAAAGCTAATGACGTTAATTTACGTTAATTTATCTTATCTTTAAGTGATAAACACCTGAGGTAATGACGTCACTTACATTATTGTGTTCATCTGGGTTTCATGCATGCAACTAACACAAATGTTTATGACGTCACGCTTGTTAATGAATTAAAATGCGTTTTATTCATGTGATAAACACAATAGCTTACGACGTCAACTATATCAATGCATTCCTACCATTTTGTTGGTGTTCTTTTGACGGGTGTCCTTCTGACCGGTGTTCTTTTGGCGGGTGTTCTTCTGAGGGGTGTTCTTCTGAGGGGTGTTCTTTTGGCGGGTGATCTTCTGACGGGTGTTCTCTTGGCGGGTGTTCTTCTGATGGGTGTTCTTTTGGCGAGTGTTCTTTTGGCGGGTGTTCTTCTGACGGGCGTTCTTTTGGCGGGTTTTCTTTTGGCGGGTGTTCTTCTGACGGGTGTTCTTTTGGCAGGTGTTCTCCTGACGGGTGTTCTTTTGACGGGTGTTCTTTTGGCGGGTGTTCTTCTGCCGGGTGTTCTTTTGGCGGGTGTTCTTTTGACGGGTGTTCTTTTGACGGGTGTTCTTTTGGCGGGTGTTCTTTTGGCGGGTGTTCTTCTGTCGAGTGTTCTTTTGACGGGTGTTCTTCTGACGGGTGTTCTTCTGACGGGTGTTCTTTTGGCGGTGTTCTTTTCCAGATCTAGTGTGTTTTGTCGTTAATTTTTAATTTTATGAAACCCATCATTATAATTTAGTGACGGTATATATTTTAATCGATACTCATTGTTAACACAGCACAGTTTGAAGAAAAAACTTCATCTTCTTCGCTTTCTTCAGGTATTGTTAGTAGCGAATCTTGTGGGTTAACATATATATCATGTACCGTAACTTGAAATGAAACTTCTTCTTTGCTGATATAAATACTATCGATTAACAGAGCCAATTTGACTTTTTCTAGCTTTCTCATTGCGATTCTTGTTAAAATTTTATCCCTTTGTTTTGAATGTTTTGGTAGTTTAACATTAAACATTTCAGGTCTTATTGAACCCCCAGTAACTCTTGTACCCATACCTTCAAACTGAAAACCATAAAAAACACCTTTTATTTTATTAGCTATTTTTTCACCATAAACACGTTTTAAATGTCGCCTACAAATGTCTCTAATAAAAACCATACAATCAACAAACTTTTCTTCTTCTTCCGTTGGCATTCGACTTCGTCCTTCTTCACCGTATAAGCGAACAGGAATGGTGTAACCAAGTAGTTCACTACTTTCATTTTGACTATATGTCTCTTTTACACCATAAATTCGAAGAAATGGCGATTCGATTACTAGCGGACCTTTATAGGTGTCAATTTTAATTATTTCAAAATCGGTTTTGCTGTTTTTCACCGGTTTATGGAAAATAATATTTGATGAATATTCTAAAACTTTTGAAGGACTTAACAGTTGCATGTTGTTATATTACCATATTTAATTTTTAAGACGATTTTTTTCATTTCTAGAAAAAGAAATGAAAAATAAACAGATATTCAATCTTCTTCTTCTTCATCTTCGCTTTCTTCAGGTATCGATAATAGCGATTCTCGTTGTGGCAACGGTCTGAAATATACCTCATGAACCTTTATCTGAATCGAAACAGCTTTTTTACTGATGTAGATACTATCAATCAACAAAGCTAATTTTGCATAACAATATGTATTTAAATAGCTGAGCGGATCAACTTTTTTGTTTCCTTTCGCTTTGAATAGCGACAAAAATTTATTCGACTTTTCTGAATAATTGAGTTTAGCATATAATATTGGTGGATATTTTTCTAATTCCCAATCCTTGTAATATAAAATACTATTTAATTCGTCAGCAGTTTCTCTTCCAAAAGTGTCTTGTAAGTGCTTGCGACAAAGTGCTTCAAAATTTTCCAATGAAATATGAAACTTATCTTCTTCCTGTGTCGGTTTGCCATCTTTAGACCATAAACAGACCGGAATAGAATAACCAATGAAATTTGAATTACTTTCGTCTTCTTTACTTCTTCTTTCGGTTACACCAAAACTGAAAAGAAACGGTGTTTCAATGACTAGCGGGCCTTTCTTATTATCACCGTAATTGGTCGTAATTTTAATCCTTTGAAATTTGAAAAGGTCATTTTTTATCGGTTTGCTGAAAATAATATCATCTGAGAGACTTGACAGTTGCATGTTGTTATTATTACAAATTAATTTCCTTAAGACCATTTTTACAATACTTACAACAGCGTTTATCTTTCTTGTGAATACAGATACCGTTTCCACCGCATTCTTTGCAATAATATTTCACTCGATTGTGTTCACAAAACTGATTTCCACCGCACTCCTTGCAATAGTACTTGTTATTTCCATGAATGCAGACTCCGCTTCCACCACAATCTTTACAAAAATACCGTCGTCTACCGTGTTCACAAATCCTTGATCCCGAACACTCCTTACAATTGTATTTATTTTTCCCGTGCGGGCAAAGTTTTTCTTTACGTTCTGGTGATTTCACAGGTTCTTTCAATTCTACAGCTTGTAAAGCATCGATGAGTTCGGCTTTCCGCATTAGATACCATCCTTTAATTTTCTGCTCTTTTGCTTCAGCTTTCAACTCCTTCACAGACTTTTCCATTTTGTTTTATAAGATACTTTATATTTTTAATACCATTTTTTGATAAACAAACGACTCGAAAGCACTTGTTTATCGCGACGTTTTTCCGAGAAATCGGTCTTAATTTATTCATCTTTTCCGAGAATTCAGCTCATTTGCATACGTGTTCATTGAGGCGAAACGAGTGTAAGGCGTATGCGTATGAATCGCTTTGCGGTGCGTGACACTTGACACGTACCACATGTGTGAGCGCGATAACTCCTTCCTATATATATAGTTCGATCGAACTATATATATTAATAAGTCTGTAATTCGATAGAACTCAGGGGGGAGACGGTTGGCCACTGTCAGAACCCTGCTTACGGTTCATACGATGTCAGACCTACGGGGTAGCAGTGTAGTTGAGTCAGTTGACTACGCTCTGGTGAACCAGCCCCGGCCCAACTGATAACAGGGGGGTGCTCAAAGATCTCTTCGGAGAACTTAACCTCACCCAGAGGTATAAAATGGGTGACACCCGCTTTGTCAGCGGGAAAAGTCCTCACTTCGGTGAGGCACAGAAACAGCCAACCGAGCACCCCCCGACCAGGGTTTTGCACTTTTTTATGAAGTGATGTTGTGAACTTTTACTAGGGGTTCATATATATCTAATTCAGCTAAAGCATCGATGAGTTCAGCTTTTCGCATTAGATACCATCCTTTAATTTTCTTCTCTTTTGCTAAATATCGCAATTCTTTGAAGGTATATTTTGTTCGATTAATCAATGGCCTTTCCCATTCATCTTCCATTGTTTTTATTTATTTAATACCAAATCTTTATGTTCATTTGAACTTTTTATCGTATCGATCTTCGATTCGACTATTTATTGCTGGACATAAATCGATGATTATTTCATCGATCAATCTCATATCGTTAACAAACGATTCGTGATCGAACTGTTTTCCTCGCAGACAAGAACGTAAGTCGACCAAAACTTTCTGGTATGTCGTAAATGCAAATTTACTCATCTCAATCCTTCGGTTATAATTTTTATAATCGGTAAATGTTTTGACCAACAAGCCTGCACCGGAAATGACACCTAAAATTATTGGGTTCAACGTAATTCCGCCGGCAATCGTACCGCCTGCGATAAGAGACGACGAACTCAATTTACACAAGAGATTCATCCGTTTGAGATGTCTAAAAGTCTTTTTATAACACCACCATTTCTTGTGATAAAAACTGTAAAGGGACTTGATCACCATTAATTTTGTCTCGTCGATCGATGTATCGATATGGTTAAATGCAAAAAGATCGTATTTCATTTTATAAAGATGACATACTAATTTTAAAAATGATCGCATTCATTTTCATTCTTGTCTCTTTTATAAATGAGCATGTTCATAGACCTCAATGGTTAAGAGAAACTCGAGAAATCGCAAGAGAGGTCGTAGAAGCGCTTGAACACGCTAAGATCTGAAAGATCATCTAATTTATTATACGCTACGTATAATAAATTTTAATTCGCGTAAAGTCGACTAAGTCGTCTCAAGCCACAGACTTACCAAACATTTATCGATGGTAGTTCCTTGTAAACTTTGTACTCTCACACGAAATTTATCACATTCTACCAGAGCGATATCGGTAGTTAAGTGACAGACCTGTTTCTTACCACCCCCTCCCCTTCCTATTACATTTTTTATCAACACGGCAATAGGATTGTACGTTTCGAGCGTATCGAGAATGTTAACGCAACATTTTACAATTTTACTCTTAACCGGAACCATAACATATTCATCTCCTGAAAATAGAGCAAACATCTGGTTCGTAGTTCTATTGTAAAGACCGTGAATTACAAACGCACCACCGCTAGGACTTGGTGAATTGAGAATTGAGTAATTGTTCATATCCAGATCGGTCTGCATAACCATTTTCCTACTCTCCAAAATATAAGGAGAATCGTAAACACTGGCCGGAACATCTGAGTGGTTTCCTTTTATTCCGTAAATTATAAGGTAAGCTTGAGCTTGTAAACGTGATGTTGACGAGCCGCTGCATTTTAAATCGACCCTAATATATTCCGGCGGTGAAATTTTCCACTTATGTAGATTGATAATACTTCTACTGTAATCCGTAAAGTTTTTTGTCGATTGTTTATTTATGTTGATAGAAGTCGATTGAACATCAACGCTGACACCGCTCATTGTAGGCGGAATAAATTCAATACAAACGGTATATTCACCCTCTGGTAATTTATATAAATTAAATCCGATTCTTGAGGCGTAGCTATTTAACGGATGTTTGTGTAATAAAAGACTGTAAACTTTTTTGTTTAACGTATGCGGTGACTCCACCAAATCGACTATACCGGTGACGGTTATATCATGCTCGGAAGAGCTTTCGTCAACATTTTCCATTATGTACCGGAATTCATCTTTCATATCTTCCGAAGTGGTGATATGCGATTCATCGATATATTTTTTGAGCTTATTTTCTACCTCGTTCGTATGAACTACCACATCCCCTATCATGAGATTAAGCTTTTTATCAGCACCATCAACGTAAGATTTATTACATGCATCATCATCATCATGAGGATCACCGAGATTGGTAATCTTATGGTTTGACATATCGAAATCTTCACCGGACGGATTACTCAATTTACCGGAAATTATATGATCCACGTATCTTTTATTAGCCCCTTGGTCGGCGACCGTCGGGTCTTTCATATTATAAACCGTATTATTACCCATATCCAGCCCGCTTTCCATCGGAAACGTCTCTATTGGTGATAAGTTTTCTGTTCATGTCGATCTCTCCGAGAAGAATCAATCTGTTTCCTCGTAGATCTAAATCACCGGTCATATGAGTCGATCCATCCAAGTTCAGAAAGTGTGTTTTAGCGGTACCCCAGTTCGTTACATCCTTTAAATTTACCGGATCGGCGACATTCACCAATCTTTTGTTTTGGATATCGTAATCACCCGAAGACGTTAATTTAAAACCGACACCTGGTAATCCTGGCGGCCCTTGTTTTCCTCCCGTTTTATAACTGTTAGTTATGCAACTAGTTATGTTGTCTGATAATAGCCCATTTGAATAGCTCATTTTAGATTATATTTTCATTAAAATTTTTTAATATTCTTTTCTTTGGTTTGTCAATATATAGAAAAGAATATGGATCTTTTGTAGCCATTTCATATTGATTTTTATCAACATTATTTTCACGACAAAACATAGAAACTTCGTTATTACTTGGAAATTCAAAAATACAAAAATGTGAACAGTTTAGGCGTATATCTTTTGGTGTTTTATAATAACTTTGTGAAAGATAGATAACGCTACAATTTTTATGTCGGCCATTGATAAAATAATCAATCAACGGATCTTGGTTCTTTTCACAAACAAAATCATCGAATATAACTATTTTTTGGTTCTCGTCCGTTAATTCAGAAACCGGTATAATATAATCGTTACTTGCTTCTATAACATCAAAACCTGCTTCTTCACTAATCGGTTTAAATTCTCGTAATAAGAACTGATATTTAGATTGATCTAAATTTTTCGCATACAGATAAGCCTTGTCAAAAAACAATAAACGAATAATCATATCTAGCAAAAGATTTGTTTTTCCAGAACCTGAAGGGCCACAAATCAACATTCTGAAATTCTGTTCTGGCATGAAAGGTTGTCGCTGCTTGTAGCTCGTAACCATATCATCCACATCATAGTTTATAAACTTCATCTTACTGAAATAACAATTATAAAATTTAAAATCGAATAATAGTAATAAAATGAGTTTAATTAAGTGGAAAGAACTTGCAAAACAACAAACTAAGTTGGGGAATAAGATTAATTTTGTTCATGAAACGCTAACAAAGAAAAAATTAGGCGAAGAGACAAGTCAATTGGCTTATGAAAAAATATTTAAGCCGATAACATCAAAATTAGATGTTAGTAATTTACCGGTATCAACACCAACATCAACAAGACCAAAGAAGAAAAAGCAAAGTGCTAAAGATATTGATTATTATCCAGAAGTAGATCCATATGAAGAGATGGATGTAGAAGGTTTAATCGATTTTGGTGAAGAGGTTTTACCAGAACAAGAGAAACAACCACCGCTGCCATATGCAGATTCACCACCACCGTTATATTCACCGGGTCAATATATGAAAATAAGACAACAAAGAGCTCTGGAAGAAAAAGAAATATTTGAAAAATACGGTTTGCCTATTATTGAAACTACCGAAGAATCACCAGAAGAGACGCTTGAAGCATATGATAGCGCAGTAAAAGAGTTAGGAAAAGAAAAACGAAAATTAACGACTTTAATCAATAAATTAGAAGATTCTACAGAAAAGGAAAATCTCAAAGAACAAAGAGAGCGACTGCAACGAGAAAGTTCCGTAATTACGGTGAGAAGAGATAAATTAAAAAAGACCGGTAAAGGGCTTGGGAGAACAAACCTAATATTTTTCAGCAATCCTAAAGAACTTGTCAAAAAACTTGAACTGATAGTAGGTGAAATTATAGCCGGTAATACAAATATCGAGATGCGCAATACCGGAGTTACAATTTTAGACGAACTTTTGAAATCATCGCTAATCGATAAAAGGCAGGCTGAACAGATTTATAAGAAATATTTTAAATATTAAAATAATATCACCACTATAAAATAGTATGGATAGAGAAATTGTGTTATCATCATATTCTGTTAAAACAGAAGCCAACAACAAACCTGAAGATTTCACAACAAATTTTACTGAAGCAATTGTTTTGGACCCGAATGAGCAATATGTTATCGGTCTTAACAGAATTATCAATATGAGCTTTACATGGTTCAATATTAATGCTAAATACAATAATCAGCTAATCAGATACAGCTCTGATGGTGGAAAAACTTTTTCTGATATTTCTTTTCCAGGCGGTGTTTGGGATTATGAAGATATTAATCTACATATTCAAAAAGAAACTGTCATAAAACAAGCTGGAAAAGACGATGAGTTTCCGATCAGCCTGGTTTTTAATACCACAACTTTTAGAGTAACAATAACGTTGAAAGAAAATTATCAACTCGATCTAACACAGAGTAACTTTAACGAACTGATCGGTTTTGATAAAACAGTTCTGAAGGAACAGTTAAATATAGGACCCCGAGTTCCAAATCTGTCTCAAGATACAGATATTTTGAACGTTCATTGTGATCTGACAAACAGATCGCTTGTTGATGGTGAAGCTACCGATATCATTTATTCCTTTTCGACATCTGTTCTGCGACCATCTTATAGTTTTACTCTTGAACCAAAGAGAGTAACATATAACCCTGTGAATAAAAACACAATAGACAGTATCCGAATCCGTATCACGGACGGAAAAAGAAGAAAGGTCAACCTAAATGGAGCCGATACAGCTTTCTCATTAATTTTAAAAAGAATATAATATAGTAATGTAATAAAATGAAAACTTATGAATTTACTCGTTATTATAACCCGAAGATGGGTAGACATGTTTACAAGCACAAAGGAACAGGCGTCATTATCGATAATATTTTTAAACCGATGAAAGCTGTCGCATCAGCAGTTTTCAAAAAATTCGCGAAACCTATTGCGAAAAAAGCGCTGGAAGCAGGAATTTCTCATGCTGGCGAAAAACTAGGTAAAAAAGCAGTTGAAAAATCTGGTGATCTGATAATGAAAAAACTAGGTAAAATGAGAATATCTCCTAAAGCAACTACTAGTAGTTCTAGTACTAGTAGTTCTAGTACTAGTAGTTCTTCCGTTGGTAGTAGACCGTTACAAAAACAACAAGAAGATACTAATGTGATATTAAACAGATTGATATCTGGTAGCGGTATAAAAAGAAAAAAATAAAATCTATAATAAAAACAAATGGCTTTCCGAGCGAGTGAAAATTTACGAAAAAATCAATTGGTAAGATTTCAACTGGATAGTTTGATTAGAGCTCCGGCCAATGGAGAACAACAAGATAAAGGTGGTTATATATTCACAATTAATGACAGGTCGTCGTATTATGACTGGTATAATGCTTATTTTGAAGTACAATTTCAGTTACAAAAATTAGCAGACGGTGCCGGTTATGCGGCAGCTGATAGAATAACAGTTCTTAACGGTGCTCATTCATTAATTAAGCATATGACGATTAGATCTTCGAATAAGATAATTTATGATACTGATAATCTGCATAAAGTTACTTTTGTTAAAAATTTGTTGGAATACTCTGATGACTTCAACAGATCCACAGCAAAAAACAGTTTCTGGTATCTGGATACGGATGCAACAACCGCTAACACGAATGCAGGATTTGAAGCGAGGCGGGTACAAACACAAGCGGTTCAAAACAATGGTACCGGTGGCGCTAAAAACATTAATACGATTATACCTCTGTATCGTTTTTCCTTTTTCGAAGAGTTGGAAGATAAGATGCTTGTACCTATGCAGCTACAATTCGAGATTGAGCTTCAAAACGATAGCGAGCTGATTCACATGGCTAACGGTGTTGATGAGGGAAGAGTTGTTGTGAATAGGTTTTTGCTTTGGGTTCCTAGAATAACACCCAAACTTTCGATTTCGACAAATTTTGTCAACTCTTTTTTGAAAGAAAAACAATGGAACTATTTAAGGGAGAAGTATGCAAAATCACCTCCTACACAAACATCAGGATTTTTTCAAATAAGCGCTGGTATTGATAATGTTAAACATGTTTTCGTTTATCTGAAAAGAGCCACTCCACCTAATAATGATAATGCAGAAGATAACCCTTATCTTATGGACACGTTCAAATTAAATGCTGCGGATAATAACTCATCGCTGGCAACTTGCAAATTAGAGTATGGAAATGGGCTTTATTTCCCGGATACACAATATAATGCTGAAAGTAAGATAAGAATATTAAACGATGTAGCGTCTTACGCAATGAGGAAAACTGATGTAAACAGCGGGACACAGCTGAATTTCGCCAATTACAGCTCTCTCTACGGTCTGATCTATTTCGATCTGACTTGTCAAGATGAAAAGATAACAAGAGATCCCAAACAGTTATTATTCAGATATACATTGACAGCAGATGCAACTGCAAACTTTAACGTACATGCGATAGTTTTGTATGATCAGCTGATAAAAATAGATAAGGTTGGAAATGAGTTGGTCATCGCGTAAGCGTAAATTCATTTTAAAAACAATTTTGTATTTTACAATACTAAATACAAAATGACAAGATACCATCCTTACAAAGTAAGTTTATCAGAAGGGCAGAAAGAAAAACTTGCAAGAGCATATAAAACAAGCAGCCCCATCACAATTAGGTTAGCGAAGTCACAGACAAGCGGTAACGATGAGCTACTGCTAACGTCTACACAGATCAATAGAATCAGTAAAGCGAAATCGCTTGGAAGCGGTGTCGAGATAAAAATATCAAAAACACAGATTAGAAAAGTATTGAGAGAAGGTGGAAGTCTGTGGAGCGCAATTATTCCGTTAGCGAAAACGTTAGCACCGACTTTAGCTAAAACACTCGGTTTATCGGCGATTGCCGGTTTAGCGAGTGAAGGAGCAAGTCAAATTGTTAAAAAGATAAGCGGTAAAGGTCAAACCGGCGGTTTCCTCATCCCTCCAGATAAGATTCAACAACTGATCGATTATAAACATTTGCTGACAAATAAACAGAAACAAGAAATTCTGAGCGCTCTTCAATCGGGAGGACGAGTACTAATAAAGCCGACAAAAACACAATCTGGAGGGTTATTGGGAACTATTTTAGCAAGTATCGGTATTCCGCTGGCTGTTGAAGCGTTTAAAAAATTGACCGGTTCAGGTGCACCCAGAATGGGTAGACCTAAAGATGGAAAAGGAGTATTGAAAAACCCTTATCAACCTCCTCCATTTTATGGCCAATGGGGGAAAAATACTGTTGGTATGGGAACTAAAAAAAAGGGAAAAGGGTTACTTTTAGGACCGAACAGCCCGTTCAACAAGATACCGTTAGTAGGGGCACTCCTGTAAGGAGTGTAAAGAGTGTAAAACCTAAATTCATAAACAAACCGCTAAGTAATGCTGATCTGATGAAGTGGATTTCATACCTTAGAATTCCTAATTTCAAAGGGATATATTCAAGGGATGAAGTTATGCCTAAAAATCATAGTCCATGCATTATTAATCTCGATTCGCTTGAAAATGCCGGTTCTCATTGGGTTTCTTGCGCTCCATCTCACGATAATAAATTCGTGTGGTATTTCGATAGTTTTGGCATGGGTTATCCCGAAGAATTTACAAGTGGCGGAAAACAGATAATCTATAATTCAAGTCAGTATCAAAACATAAAAAGCGTCCTTTGCGGTTATTATTGTCTTTATTTCCTTCATCAATGGTCACTCAAGAAAGATTTTTATGATATCTTGCAGCCGTTTAGCTTAACAGATACATTGTTCAATGAAAAGTTCATAAAAAAATATTTTATGTAAGCGTATTTAAAATTAGAAATTTTTATTATACAAATCGTATAATAAAATGGAACCGCTAACACAAAAAACATTTTGCGTCAAGGAAAAAATAAAAACCGGTTGTACTGAACCATCCGGTTATAAGATAGCCGCCAACGGTAGACCTTATTTTTGGTGCACTTGTGCTAATTGTGGAATCAAGAAAACCCGTTTCGTTAAGAGTTCGGAAAACTAGTTCAGCCCGCCTCGGGGGCGGGCTTTTTTGATGTGGAAGGTAGTCATAGTCTTGGAGAGATAGCTATGAAAGCTGGTATGAAAGGTCTTTACAATTTAGGAAAAATAGGAGCGTCAAAAGCCATCAAATCAGACTTTGTAAAGAAAAAGATTAAATCAACCGCTAATAAGTATATTGATCAGGCTTTGGACAGTTTCACGGGAGACTTATCGAAAAGACTCGATCCGCTTCACCACGGTAGCGGTGTCGACATTCATAAAATGATCGGCAAGCTTCCGAAACCGAAAGGCGGATGGACATTACCCGGACATAAATACACAGGACCATACAATGACTTGGATTCGCAACTAAGATATGATCCGGAAACAGGTAAAATACTGGAGATCTACGATAAACCGACGGGTGAAACGGATGCTATAGCGATGCAGCATGACGTCGATTATTCTGTGTGCGCAAATAAGCCGGAACCGCGAAAATGTAAAAACGAAGCGGATAGAAAAATGGTGAAAGCCTTGGATAGCGTGCCCTATGGTGATCGACAATGGGGTCACTGGTTAGCTAGAAATACTATCGACGTAAAACAAAAACTTGGGTTGGGAAACGGATAAGGCCGCCGAGTAGAAACGTAGAGACGTGGCAAGAAAAGCTTGCAGATGAGCTGCATAAACCTATAAGGCGAAAGTTTACTCGGCGGCGTGTTATTGTAAACGGAATCGATGAGATATGGTGTTCTGACCTTGTCGAGATGCAGAAATTAAGTAAGTGGAATAAGGGATATCGATATCTTCTCATGGTGTTAGATGTTTTCAGTAAATACGGTTGGATTGTACCGTTGAAGAATAAAAAAGGAGAGAGTGTCGCAGAAGCGTTCAAATCGTTATTCAAGAAAGGAAGAAAACCGAAAATGCTGTGGGTGGATAAGGGTAGAGTATTACAACAAGAATATGAAAGAATTGTTGGATAAAAATAAGATAGTGATGTATTCGACAGAGAATGAAGAAAAATCTAGTGTTTGTGAAAGATGGAACCGTACGATAAAAGAGAAAATGTATAAACAATTTACCGTTCAAAACAATACCGTGTATTATGATATATTACCGATGATATTGAAAGAATACAATAATTCAAAACATCGAAGCATCGGTATGACACCTGTGGAAGCGTCGAAGAAAAAGAACGAAAGTGCTGTTTACTTAAATCTGTATGGTAAGATGAAACGGATGAATACTAAACCGAAATTTAAAGTTGGTGATAAAGTTCGAATATCAAAATACAAACGCCCTGTTTTCGATAAAGGTTACACACCGAATTGGACTGAAGAGATTTTTACCGTTGATGCGATTAAATACACTAACCCTATAACTTATAAACTGAAAGATGAGCTGGGTGAGGAGATAACGGGTTCTTTCTATAAGGAAGAGCTGCAGAAGGCTAAACAGACCATCTTTCGTATTGAGAAAGTGATTCGACGAGATGCTCGAAAAGGTAAGGCGTTAGTGAAGTGGAGCGGGTATAGCGATAAATTCAACTCTTGGGTAGATCTGAAAGATCTGAAAGATCTGCGGTGAAGATCTCTTCTTTTCATTTCATGAACGTGAAATGAAAATTTAAAATGGTATTAAAAAATAAAATATATTGATAATAATACTTACGTATGGATTCAAAAACTGTTCAACAGCTTAGGGCAATTGCACGTGAAAACGGATTGAAAGGTCATTCACGTTATAGGAGGAAAGCGGACCTGATTAAATTCATTGAAAGTAGTAGAGCACCTGAACCTCCCCCACCACGCGGTATCGTTAATTTTATAGATGAACCTTCACAACCACGCGGTATTGTTAACTTTATAGATGAACCTTCACCACCCCGAAGAAGAAAAAGACAACCCTCACCATCTCCGCCCCGAAGAAGGAAAAATAGACAGCCCTCTCCACAACCCCTAGAAGATCATCAATCAGAGATACGCTTAGAATCTGAAGGTTCTAACCGTAAACGAAATAAGAAGAGACAAAAGACCCGTAAAACAAAGAAGGAGAAGAAATTGGAAGAGGTCGTAAATAGATCTGAAAGATTTGAAGATGAACAAATTTCGACAAATAATAAGAAGAGACAAAAGAAACTAAAGAGGGAGGCTGCCCGTCTAACAAAGAAAATCAACCGTGCAAAAAACAAACGTGGCGCACTGTTCTTACAAGAAAAACTAAACCAAGTTTTGAAAAAGATCGATAGCCGAAGATTACCCTATGAGATAATCAAGATAGGTGAGAATACAAGTAACAAGTTCAAATCGTTTTTCGACATATTCAAAGTTAAAATAGTAAACCCTCGTGAAATATTCGATATTGATAAATTACTGTTAGAAATAGGGCTCAGAGTAATAAAAGAGAGAGGGTTACAAAACGGTGACAAGATTCGATGGATACTTAGTCATACGAGTTGGCATAAACCGGTTAGTACAAAACGAATCACGATCACAGATCACCTTGGGACGGATCTCGTCGAAGAGATAGCTAGATTCATTGAATACAAGGATGTACCGCTCCCCGAGGTCAAAATAGAGATTCAGTCGGTAAAGGTTCCCCGGGGAATGGGTCGATTACGTGTAACAAAATTAAATGCCAGCGATAAAAAGAGTATAATCACAATCAAAAATAATGACTCAATCTGTCTTGCGCGAGCAATAGTGACGGCTCGTGCAAACATAAATAAACAAAAATGGACAGCATCTCAGTTGAAAAACGGGTTCAATAGCTCGAGAAAACTGCAGAAAGACGAAGCTATCAAACTTCATAAAGAAGCTGGAGTCGAAATTAACGAGGAAACCGGTTCTACCCTCGAAGATGTAAAGAGATTCGCGGAACATCTTAAGATTCAGATAAACATTGTAGACGGTGATCAGTTCAATGATCTGATTTTCACTACTGAAAATGAGCACGATGGACAGATGATATACCTTTACAAAAACAAAAACCACTTCGACGTTATCACAAGTATGCCAGCGTTCTTGAGTAAAGATTATTATTGTCACACCTGTAAAAAGCCGTATACAAAACGCGATTGTCATAGATGCCCCGCAAAGTGTACAGCATGCTTCAAGTACTTTCCACACGGAGTGAAAAAGTGCTCTTATCCACCAATTCCATGCGATAAGTGTAATAGGTCTTTCTTCGGAGTAGATTGTTTTATGGAGCATCTACGTGACAGATCCACATGGGGTAGTAAAGACACTGTGTGTGAAAAAGTAGGTAAATGTTTGAAATGCGAGCGTACAATTACATCTTCTGAAAATGATGGCCTAAAGAATCACATCTGCGGATATTCAAAGTGTAGTAATTGTGGGGAGTACTGTGATATGAATGAACATCTTTGTTTCATGTCTCAAACAAGATGTAAGGGTGGAAAATGTCAAGGTTACGGATGTACTCCTGAAAATTTGTGTTATCCTTGTCAGACAAGAACTGATAAATACATGTTCTTTGATTTTGAGGCAACTCAGGAGACCGGTGTTCATGAGGTCAATTTAGTCGTCTGTCACGATTTTTATGGAAATAAAAATACATTTGAAACGCTCGACGAATTTTGTAAATTTATTTTTAACAAGGATGATCATGTGGGGTATACCTTCATAGCTCACAATGCAAAAAGTTACGATGCTCAGTTTATTCGAAATTGGTGTATAGAGAACAGAGTGAAACCCGATATTATTTACAACGGAACAAAGATTATGTCTATGAAGGCTGAGGGTGTTAGATTTATTGATTCTATAAACTTTATCGCTGCGGCGTTATCATCGTTCCCAAAGACATTTGGTTTGAAAGAGTTGAAAAAAGGGTATTTTCCACATTATTTCAACAAAAAGTGTAACCAAAACTATGTAGGGCCGATTCCTGATAAGAAATACTATGATTATGATCAGATGAAACCTTCAGCGAGAAAGGAATTCTTAAAATGGTATCAACAACGTATTGATGAAAACTATGTGTTTGACATGAAGAAGGAGCTGAGAGATTACTGTGATAGTGATGTAGACATCCTCAGAAGAGGTATGTTGATTTTTCGAGAACAGTATATCGAGTTAGGTAACATCGACCCTCTTCAATATATAACCATCGCTTCTGTATGCATGACCATGTACAGAAGTAACCACATGCCTTGTGAAACGATCGCTGTTGTAAAGGAAATTACACGTGGAGAGAACTACAGTAAAAGTAGCATCGCATGGTTAGATTGGATTTCTCAGAGAGATGGTGTTAAAATAAAACACGCTCTGAACGGTGGTGAAGAGACTTTACCAGATATCGGAAAGGTTGACGGGTTTTGTGGGAATACGGTCTACGAATTTCAAGGATGTTTTTGGCACGGTTGTGAGAAGTGCTATACATGCGACACAATCAACACAAAAAATCAGATGGATATGTTAACTCTAAGAAAGAGGACGGTAGCGAAAAACGATAAAATTAGAGCTGCCGGGTATGAACTGGTTGAGGTTTACGAATGTGAACTGAAAAAGGAGAAAGAGTTTAATAAATTTCTAAAAACGTGGAATCGGGAATTTGTGGGACCTCTTAACCCTAGGGACGCATTTTTTGGTGGACGAACAAATGTAACAAAACCGACCTACACATTCAAAAAAGGTGAGAAAGGTAGATATGTCGACTTTGTTAGTTTATATTCAACGGTACAATTCTACAAGGATTATCCGGTAGGTCATCCTACAAAGATATTCGATCCTCCTCAAGAGTACGATAAGGAGTGGTTTGGTTTTGTGAAATGTAAAGTTTTACCTCAAAGAGGTCTTTATCATCCTGTGTTACCGGTAAAAATAAAATGCGATAAGGCTGAAAAGCTGCTATTTCCGCTCTGTAGAGTGTGCGCTGAAAATAAGATTCAGGAATGTACACATTCAGATAATGAACGATCATTCATCGGAACATGGTTCACGAATGAATTGAATGTGGCGATTTGTAAAGGGTACAAGGTACTAAACATATACGAGGTGTGGCATTTCGAGGCTAAATCCGCTAACCTTTTCAAGCGTTATGTAAGAAAATTCATGAAAATCAAGATGGAATCGAGTGAACTGAAGACCGGTCAAGGTTGTACATATAAGAGTGTTGAAGATTACAGGTCAGTTGTTGAATCAAAGTAAGGAATCGAGCTTGATGAGATTGAGTACAATCCTGGAAGGAGGGCAATCTCAAAGTTGTCTCTGTGTAGTTTATGGGGAAAATTTGGTCAGCGTAATAACATGAATCAGACTGTGTACGTCACTGAACCAAAAGAATTTTACAAGATCTTGTTAGATGAAAGCATAGACGATCTGAACATTCAATTCTTAAACGAAGATATGGTTGAAATGACTTACAACTTGAAAGACCAGTTCGTTGACAATAGTAATAACACAAACATATTTATTGCTGCCTTCACAACCAGCCACGCAAGAATGATGCTGTATGAAGTGTTGGATAAACTCGGTGATCAGGTTCTCGGTTTTGACACCGACAGCTGTTGGTATATCGAACGTGAAGGGGGACAGCGAATCGAAACAGGTGACAGCCTCGGTGATCTAACCGATGAGTTAAACGGACATTATATTACGAATTGGTGTGGTTCTGGTCCAAAATCATACAGTTACAGTACAAGTGATGGGAAGATGGAATGTAAAGTCAAAGGTTTCACTCTGAATCACAAAAATAGTCAAAAAATAAATCAAAAAACGATGAAACAGATCATCGAAGGTCAAAAGGAACGAATAACAACCGTAAACGAACGAGCGATAACTCGAGATCCCTCTACAAAACAGGTTGTAAATAAGTACCAGAAAAAAGACTTTCGGATGTGTTACGATAAACGGTGTAAAGTAAAGACTGAATCGGGTATCGAGACGTTTCCGTACGGATATTAATGAGTATCGATTAAAATATATACCGTCACTAAATTATAATGATGGGTTTCATAAAATTAAAAATTAACGACAAAACACACTAGATCTGGAAAAGTACCTTAGAGTGAATAATTATAGGCGAATCGTCTATAATTATACGAGTTACATCAAATTAACGACAAAAACACACTGAAAATGGGAAAGTGAGCTATAGTCCCTTATATAACTACTTTCCTCTGAAGGGTGTTCTTTTGGCGGGTGTTCTTCTGACGGGTGTTCTTTTGGCGGGTGTTCTTTTGGCGGGTGTTCTTCTGTCGGGTGTTCTTTTGACGGATGTTCTTTTGGCTGGTGTTCTTCTGAAGGGTGTTCTTTTGGCGGGTGTTCTTCTAACGGGTGTTCTTTTGCCGGGTGTTCTTTTCGCGGGTGTTCTCCTGACGGGTGTTCTTCTGACGGGTGTTCTTTTGTCGGGTGTTCTTCTGACGGGTGTTCTTCTGACGGGTGTTCTTCTCACGCGTGTTCTTCTGACGGGTGTTCTTTTGGCGGGTGTTCTTTTGGCTGGTGTTCTTCTGACGTGTGTTCTTCTGACGGGTGTTCTTTTCGCGGGTGTTCTTCTGACGGGTGTTCTTCTGACGGGTGTTCTTTAGGCGGGTGTTCTTTTGGCGGGTGTTCTTCTGACGGGTGTTCTTTTGGCGGGTGTTCTTTTGGCGGGTGTTCTTCTGACGGGTGTTCTTTTGACGGATGTTCTTTTGGCGGGTGTTCTTTTGACGGGTGTACTTTTGGCGGAGTTCTTTTGACAGGTGTTCTTTAGGCGGGTGTTCTTCTGACGGGTATTCTTCTGACGGGTGTTCTTTTAGCGGGTGTTCTTTTGGCGGGTGTTCTTCTGACGGGTGTTCTTTTGGCGGGTGTTCTTCTGACGGGTGTTCTTTTGGCGGGTGTTCTTCTGACGGGTGTTCTTTTGGCGGGTGTTGTTCTGAAGGCTGTTCTTTTGGCG
>JAJGOT010001020.1:0-22500 GCA_022457155.1 Cladopsammia gracilis
ATGCACAAAACGTACGTTTCGGGTGACAAGGGTGGTGCTGTTGTGGTTTGGGATCGCTCTCTTTACATTCAAGAGGCTGAACGTCAACTCTCCGATAGCAACTTCTATCAGCGGGTGGATCATGATCTCACAATGGAACATCACAACAAGGTCATTTCGGTTGTCCAGGACGCAATCACTAAGGGAGAGCTCCCAGCCACAGCTTCAAATCTAATCGTGGATGACCCTCGCACTTCCAAGTTCTATCTTCTCCCAAAAATCCACAAGCCAGGAAACCCCGGGAGGCCCATTGTATCCGCTTGTAACTGCCCTACTGAGCTCTTAGCTACTTATCTCGACAAGATCACTTCTCCTTTGGTTCATGGTTTACCTAGCTACGTCAAGGACACTAATCATATGCTAGACATTGCACAATCCTTTCGCTATCCCAGCTCCAGTTCTAATCGCTTTGTTTTCACAATGGACATCAAGTCACTGTATACAGTGATACCCAACAACGATGGCCTTGAAGCTTTACAACATTTTTTAAACAAGCGGTCGGTGCTAGAACCACCTACACAGACCTTAGTACGTCTTGCTGAATTGGTCCTCACACTGAACAGCTTCACCTTCAACGGCAGTTACTACCAACAAACGGGTGGTGTCGCTACGGGAAGTAAATTTGGTCCTAACTACGCCTGTCTGTTCGTCGGTCACATCGAGGAACAAATCTTCTTACAATATCCAGGAACCAAACCTGACCTCTACAAGCGATACATCGACGACATAGTGGGAACAGCTTCCTGTAGAGAAAGCGAACTTGACAACTTTGCCAATTTTGTCAACAACTTCCACCCGAGCCTTAAGTTCACTTGGTCCATCTCTGACGACCAACTGCCTTTTCTAGACCTCTTCCTGAAACCTACTGCTCAAGGATTAGCAACGACCATACACTACAAAGAAACCGACTCTCACTCGTATCTCACATACTCATCTTCACACCCGGTCCGTTGTAAAGACTCCATTCCGTACAGCCAATTTCTCCGCCTTAAACGGATATGCAGTGATGAGAATGAGTTCATCAACAAGAGCAAGGAAATGGCATCTTTCTTCCTGCACCGTAACTATCCCCCAACAGTCGTAGATCGAGCCCTCCAACGCGTCAGCACCATCTCCCGAGAGGCAGCAATGCGACCATCTGACGATGCAAGCACCGACAAAGAAGTCATCCCCCTAATACTTACCTACAACCCCACCAACAGCTGTGTCAAGAACATCCTTACGAAAAACTTTGAAATCCTCAAATCTGATCCTGATACGATGGAAATCTTCCGTAGCTTGCGAGTCCTCGGTGCGTACCGTCGCGACTCCAATTTAAAAGACTCCTTGGTCCACAGCAATCTTCAATCCAACTCAAATACGGGGAATGACTCTAATGGAACCTTTCCCTGTCACCGTCCACGTTGCAAGACCTGCGCCTACACCAGTTCAGTGGCCCTGGTCAACACTCCTGGTGGGCCGTTGACAATTCGACAGAAGTTCACATGTACGACCAGTAACCTCGTCTACATCATTGCCTGTCGTACATGTACTCTGTGTTACATCGCCGAAACAGGACGCAGGCTCGGCGACAGATTCTGCGAGCATCTCAGATCGGTACGAAAGAAAGCAGATCTGCCCGTCGCTAAACACTTCTCATCTCCTGGACACACAACCGATGACATGATGGTTTCCGTGATTACAACAGGTTTTAAAAGTACCACGGAGAGACGCAGTGCGGAGTGTCGTCTAATTTTCAAATGCCAAACCCTCCAACCACACGGCATGAACATTGACTTTAGTTTTATTTAGACTTCATCCGCGCGCGCTACAATGTTGTGACATGGCGACATTTGGAACATTTAAATAGCTGACGCACGTTTTCAGTTAACGGCTATTCACTGAGGAAGGGACAGAAGTCCCGAAACGTCTGAACATTTAGTTTCAAAAGCGCTTTTATAACTTTTTTCAAACATATTCATTTGATACGATTGGCGCTACACAGTTCATATCTATTACGTTTCGGGCCGTGTTGAGCAAGTTTTGGCAAAATCTCACTTTTGAGCACACCTGATCTCAAAATCATCCTGGTGAACTCAAGTCATCGCCAAAAAGCGAAAACAGTGCATTTCTATGAAAAATGCACAAAACGTACGTTTCGGGGCGTGCGGAGCAAGTTTTGGGAAAATCTCACTTTTGAGCACACCAGATCTCAAAATCACCCTAGTGAACTCAAATCATTGTCAAAGAGCGAAAACAGTGCATTTCAATGAAAAATGCACAAAACGTACGTTTCGGGCCGTGCGGAGCAAGTTTTGGCAAAATCTCGCTTTTGGGCACACCAGATCTTAAAGTCGTCCCACTGGCCTCAAATCATCGCTAAAAAGCGGAAACAGTGCATTTCTATGAAAAAAGCACAAAACGTACGTTTCGGGCCGTGTTGAGCAAGTTTTGGCAAAATCTCACTTTTGAGCACACCAGATCTCAAAATCATCCTGGTGAACTCAAATCATCGCCAGAAAGCAAAAACAGTGCATTTCTATGAAAAATGCACAAAACGTACGTTTCGGGCCGTGCGCAGCAAGTTTTGGCAAAATCTCACTTTTGGGCATTCCAGATCTCAAAGTCGTCGCACTGGCCTCAAATCATCGCAAAAACCGAAAAGAGTGCATTTCTATGAAAAATGCACAAAAGGTACGTTTCGAGCCGTGCGGAGCAAGTTTTGGCAAAATCTCACTTTTTAGCACACCAAATCTGAAAATCGTCGTAGTGACCTAAAATCATCGCCAAAAACCGAAAACAGTCCATTTCTATGAAAATGCACAAAACGTACGTTTCGGGCCGTGCGGAGCAAGTTTTGGCAAAATCTCACTTTTGGGCACACCACATCTCAAAGTCGTGGCACTGGCCTCAAATCATCGCCTAAAACCGAAAAGAGTGCATTTCTATGAAAAATGCACAAAACGTACGTTTCGGGCCGTGCGGAGCAAATTTTTGCAAAATCTCACTTTTTAGCACACCAGATCTTAAAATCATCCTGGTGAACTCAAATCATCGCTCAAAAGCGAAAACAGTGCATTTCTATGAAAAGTGCACAAAACGCACGTTTGGGGCCGCGCGGAGCAAGTTTTAGCAAAATCTCACTTTTTAGCACACCAGATCTCAAAATCGTCGTACTGACCTCAAATCATCGCGACAAGCCGAAAACAGTGCATTTGTATGAAGAATGCACAAAACGTACGTTTCGGGCCGTGCGGAGCAAGTTTTGGCAAAATCTCACTTTTTAGCACACCAGATCTCAAAATCGTCGTACTGCCCTCAAATCATCGACGTCAAACGGGGAATGTCTTTCTCTTCTATGCCGCCTATCCTAACGAGCATTTGTATATGACGTTGTAGGTTATAGCCGTAAAAGAAGCAGCCTGTTATCCTACACATCCTCTCCTTATGATGGCTTCTTTTCTTCTGCTCACTGTCGCTCTTCAGGGGACTTGCTGCTTTATTTTTCGTTTTCTTCACGGGCGCTTCGTCATCGCTCTTCAGGGGACTTGCTGTTTTCTTTTTCGTTTTCTTTACGGGCGCTTGGAAATCGCTGTCGCTGTCTGTTGTAAGAGCACTTGCTGTTTTCTCTTTTGCCTTCTTTACAGGTTTGTAGTCGCCCTCACTGTCTGTTGGTGTGACTTTTCTTCTCCTGGACTTCTTCTCTTCCTCGTCTCTCTCAATGTCCTTATCTGCATCGCCAACTGTTTGATCTTCGTTTAAGTGAAACGTTTCTGGCGCACAGTCTAGCGTTAACTTGTACATTCCATATAATGTCTCAGTGTCAAGGGCTCTTGAGGCTTGGTCATCAATCTCTCATTGCTGAGAGATCATCGACATGCACCCCAAGGCCCGTTTGGCGCACCTTTGTAGCACCTTCGAGGCTAGGTCATCAATCTCTCGTTTCTGAGAGATCCAGGACATGCACCCCAAGGCCCGTTTGGCGCCCCTTTGTAGCATTTCAAGGCCCAAAGCATCCGCTGCTTGGTAAAGAACTGCACAGTGGCGATAATCGGAGCGAAACGTGTTCCAGTTAATGTCTTTGTCCTTATTGTACGGTACTCTTTGTCTTTTTACCTTCAAGACATCCTTCGCTGCTTGGTCACCATTATAAGCATGATAATATATTTTATTATATTATATTATATTAGCTTCTGTTGAGGTGTTTTCGCATGTGTTCGAGGTTTTGAACTAGAAGCATAAGGTTGAGCCGATATCAAAACCGAGTGTATTCGCAGATAGTATAAAAGTCATGCTATATATCCAGCAAATTTGAATTTGTTTGATGTAATCCCCTCAGAGACATTAACGATCAAATTGTAGCCTCGTTTCCATGTTTGAAAAACTTGTAAACAAGGCTAGAAACAAACCGTTGAGCCAATAATAACGCCGAGTGTATTGGCAAATAGTATTAAAGACGTTGTATATATCCTGCGAATTTGAGGAAGTGTGATAAAATCCCGTCAGAGATATTAACTATCAAAGTATAGCTCGCACGTTTTAGAAGCTGTTTCCTTGACTTTAGCAACACGGTTAGATCACTTTGGGATCTAACTCGATTGATATAAACACGGTCATAAACACAAGATCTGACGATGTTATTAACGGTTGAAATTTGCAGCTAATTAATTATTCAGTTATTAATTACTCCTAAGCACAATAATGAATTCACGCAAAACATACACCAAAGTGTTCCTTTCCTGGTGTATCAACTACATCTATCATAAAAGTATAGATAAACCCTCGTCCTTTGTCTCTAAAAGCCATAAAGTGATTTCTTGAGGGGAGGGTTAAATATCTAAAGATAAACTGCTGACTATGCAAAAGCAAACACTTTCGGTTCGGAAAACAGTTTCCTAGAGTAGCACTAGGACCTTATGTCATAGTTCTGATAGTTGGTTTGGTCGTGCATAGTCTTCAAAAGGTCTAAATAGAGTACAAATGCGCAGCACAAAAGAACGTGTACTCACCGCTCCATGGCTTGCCCCTGCTGTGATGACCAGCTTCATGTACGGACACTGATATGTCTTAAAACGTACCCCATCATAACTCCTAAAGTATTACCGCTTTAGCAAATAGTACAAAATCATAAGGTTAGGAGATTGACAGTGTCGATGTCTCATTGTGACGTCATTATGACATCATTGAAAATGGCTAGGAAAAAACATATTTTTTGAAACCTAAATGCTGAATGGAGAAAGATATGGACTTTTGCTTTGATGTGCTACATTTACAGATTATTAGGATGTTCTGTACCACGTTTCAGATGATTTGGATAAATTGTCCATTTTTTATAATTGTTTTCTTTGAGAAAAATTCTAAAATGGCGGTCCTGATTCTTGGATGGCATCATATGTTGAAACATAAATTCTAAATGGAGACAGATATCGTGCGATTTCTATGAAAAGTGCACAAAACGCACGTTTGGGGCCGTGCGGAGCAAGAATTTTTGACAAAATCTCACTTTTGAGCACACACCAAATCTCAAAATCGTCGTACTGACCTCAAATCATCGTCAAATCAGGGAAATAGTGCGATTCTATGAAAAGTGTACGAAACTCAGGTTTGGGGCCGTGCGGAGCAAGAATTTTTGACAAAATCTCACTTTTGAGCACACCAGATCTCGAAATCGGCGTACTGGCCTCAAATCATCGCCAAATCGGCAAAACAGTGCGATTTCTAAGTCTGGCAAGTCTGTCCTTTATGTAACCTTAAAAATCAATCTCTAAGACACATGTTAATTACTTGCAGTGTATCCTCGTCGTTTTGGACTTTTTTTCTAACTGGTGGCGAGAAACATTTAATGAAAAACTGACTTTATCTGAAAATAGTATTTTATACGGTTGGCACTAAGAGTCAAACAATTGGAAAGTTCTTAACTACTGTTTGATTGTCGCCATGGGCTAAGTGAATGCTAGTGCAACTCCCTTAAGTCATTGTCGTCAGTGACTTTTTACGTTTTTGAGTGATTTTCTGCATATAACCGATCCAATGTCAATGAGTTAACATATATTCTTTTAAGCTATATTGTACTTTTTTTCAATTAATATATTATTTTTCTTCTCTTTTTGCAATGTATCGTAAAAAAGCAAAAGGAACAAAGAACGACAATAATACAAATGCAAAACAAGACCAAAAATACAATACCACACCAACAATAGAAGATAATGAGTGGTTCATGGGTACCGGTACATGCAGAAAGACCCCTAAATTTGTAATCCACTTCAATCCTTGCAATCCTGCGCATTATCTCTAAACAACTTTTTTTGTTTTGTACTATAGGATATTTTATCCAACCAAGTTGTAAATTTTGTGCCATTTGGCGATATAATGTGGAAATTAGTTAAGCGACATTTTGCCATTTCGGCGGGACAGTGTCATTACTATGCATTTACGAAGAGTATTCACGAAGTGCGAGGGCTAAAACCGAAAATGTCCGAAATATTAACGAAGAGGCTCCGTAATTTTTCTCCTTGGAGCCAACAAATGTCTCATAAGTTATGATAAACAAACAATTGATTTTTACATCTTACAAACAATAACTAAGCAAACGCAACGAAGTAAAGCAGCTAAAAATAGTTTGAGCCGTTAGAACGCACGCATTTTGATTTCAGATAAATGTCACGATTGACACTGCCTCTCCAGCAAACAAAGACAACTTTTATATCAACCTAAATCTTAATCCACTTCAATCCTTGCAATCCTGCGCTTTATCTCCAAACTACTACTTTTATTTTGTAATATAGGATCTTTTTATCCTACTAAGTTGTAGATTTTGTGCCATTTGGCGATATAACGTGGAAATAAGCTTAGCCACATTTTGCCATTTCGGTGGGAGAGTCTCATCAGTATGCATTTACAAAGAGTATTCACGACGTGCGACGGCTAAAACCGAAAATGCCCGAAATAATGACGAAGAAGCACCGTAATTTTTCTCCTAGGAGCCAACAAATGTCTCATAAGTTATGATAAACAAACAATTTATTTTTCCATCTTACAAACATTAGCTAAGGAAATTCAACAAAGTAAAGCAGCTAAAAGTAGACTGAGCCGTTACAACGCACGCATTTTGATTTCAGATAAATATCACGATTGACAATGCCTCTCCTGCAAACAAAGGGAACTTTGATGTAAAGCTAAACTGTAATCCATTTCAATCCTTGCAATCCTGCGCTTTATCTCTAAACTACTACTTTTGTTTTGTACTATAGAATCTTTTTATCCAACTAAGTTGTATATTTTGTGCCATTTGGCGATATAACGTGGAAATAAGTTAAGCGACATTTTGCCATTTCGGCGGGACAGTGTCGTTATTATGCATTTACGAAAAGTATTGACGAAGAGGCTCCGTAATTTTTCTCCTTGGAGCCAACAAAAATCTCAGAAGTTATGAGAAACAAACAATTTATTTTTCCATGTTACAAACATTAGCTAAGCAAATGCAACTTAGTAAAGCGGTTCAAAATAGACTGAGCCGTTATAACGCACGCATTTTGATTTCAGATAAATGTCACTATTGACACTGCCTCTCCTGCAAATAAAGGCAACTTTGATTTAAAGCTAAACTGGGTAGATTCTGCATGTACCGGTCACATATTACGTGAATCAAAAGGAACAAAAAACGACAATCATACAAATGCAAAACAAGACCAAAAATACAATACCTCACAAACAATAGAAGACAATGAATGGTTCATGAATACCGGTACATGCAGAAAGACCCCAACTGTCTCATAAGTTATGATAAACAAACAATTTATTTTTCCATCTTTCAAACGTTAGTAAGGCAAATACAACGAAGTAAAGCAGTTAAAACTAGACTGAGCGGTTATAACGCACGCATTTTGATTTCAGATAAACGTCAAGATTGACACTGCCTCACCAGCAAACAAACGCAACTTTGATATCAAGCAAAACTGTAATTCATTTCAATCCTTGCAAACCTGCGCTTTATCTCCAAACTACTACTTTTAATTTGTACTATAGGATCTTTTTATCCTACTAAGTCGTATATTTTGTGCCATTTGGCGATATAACGTGGAAATAAGCTTAGCGACATTTTGCCATTTCGGTGGGACACTCTCATCTGTATGCATTTACGAAGAGTATTCACGAAGTGCGAGCCTAAAACCGAAAATTCCCGAAAAATGGCCGTACTTATCGCTGAAAATATGTTTTAGCCAAGCTAATCGTACAGCTTTGACCAAGCTTTCAATATCTGTCATTTTAATGCCACCGTCTTCATAACTGTTTATTGAAGAGAGCCTTGTTACTTTATCCTTTCCATTCCATAAAAAGGAGAAAATCAAACTATTTACTTGTTTGAGGATTTTACTTGAAGGTGAATAAGTGAATAAGTAATGATTTGATTATAGTTACTTTACCATAAATGGACAGTCCTCTAGATGACCATATATTTGTCAGCTGCTTTATGCTGTCAACCTTCTCTTGAAAGTTTTTTTCGTAAAATAATGATAGGTCATATGTAAAAAAGGTTCCTAAAGCCTTAATGGGTTCACTTGGCCATTTGATACCAAACGGTTTTTCGTCTTTTCTTTTAAGCGAACCAATCCACATTCCTTCTGTTTTAGAACTATTTATCTCCAACCCACTAAAGTTCTTAAACACGTCTAGTTCTTCAAATAGCGTTTTTGCAGAATTTTCATCAGACAGGGTTGCTGTGGTATCGTCTGCGTATTGCAATAGCTTGGCTTCATAATTTCCTATTTTAATTCCTTTGATATCAACATTTTGACGAATGGAGATTGCCAAGCTTTCAACAGCTAAGATAAAGAGATAGGGGGACAAGGGATCACCCTGCCTCACACCACGTTCTAAAGTAAAATAGTCTGATGTCATTACATTATTTATTACACAGCTTTGAATATTTGTATAAAACATTTTGACCCAATTTATAAAATTGGGGATAAAATTAAAGGCCTCAAGGCAACTGAAAAAAAGATAATGCCATTCTAAAGAGTCGAAAGCTTTTTTAAAGTCAAAGAAAATCAAGATACCTGGAATATTCTTACTGTCTGTAAATTCCATTATATCGAAAATTGATCGAATAGTCTCACCAATATAGCGATCTTCAACATAACCTGTTTGATTATGATATTCGGTAAAACTTTCTTTAATCTTAAAGCAATCACTTTTGAAATTATTTTTGCATCCACATTAATAAGAGAGATTGGCCTCCAATTTTCAATGAGAGTTCGATCTTTATGTTGGTTTTCTATAAGAGTTATAATTGCTTTTCTTTGAGAGCTAGACATTTTGCCGTGGTTGAAACACTCCCTCACACTTTCCATAACTAAACTTCTATTGGTATTCCATCATTACCTAGACTACGAGCAGTCTCTCTTTCCCAGCGTTAGTCCGTCGAGCTAGAAACGACAAAAAATTAGCGAACGGATAATGGCCGCGCAAAACTGGGGGCGAGGCAGGCGCGCGGGAAAAGAGAGACTACAGACAAAGCCCAAGCGTTTGACTTACGCGTTGCTCTCACAACTCAAAAGTCTGATTGGCTCTTTATCGAAGATCTGTCAACAAGCGTAACGCCGCGGTGATGAGTTGTCAACACTCGAGATCAATGTCATGGTTGACAAGCTCCAGGAATGTTCATCTCGATTTACCAGAGTTCAATCATTGAAACCAGCGTTGAAACCAGAGCAGATCGAAGCGCTTGAAGCTCTTATCGAAGGATGCGATGTCCTCGCTATTTTGCCTACTGGGTTCGGAAAGAGCCTTATGTATCAATCGTTTTGCCAAACAAAACTCTCTTCGAACCCGAAAGCGAGTGTTCTTGTGATTTCGCCGCTCAACAGCATCGTGGTCAAACAAGTCAACGAATTAACTGAACTTGGCCTTCCTGCCATCCATTTGAAGGAGAACGACGCAGATTGCATGAAAGCCATCTCTGAAGGGAATTTTAGATTTATATTTTGTTGTGCTGAGACCTGTTTATCGGAGGAATTTCAAAATTTTTTGAATCAGAAAACACAAGGCCGGATATCCAAATGGTGGCTGTTGACGAATCTCACACGGTGTAAAATGGGATTGGCAGACCTGCACGACTCTTACGTCATGTTTTAAATGCCATTTGTTCCTTCTATAGGTTTTGAACGGGTATTCTACATTTAGCCATTTGTTAAGGAGGATTTTTCTTTAGACTGAGTTTTTAAACCTTTCAAAAGCCGCGTGCAACGGACTAGAGGTCAAGTCTGTCGGTTGTGGTTTCCCGTGGTGTTGCCCTTGTAGATTTTGACCTCATTTTAGCGTCCCTTTTTGCCTGGCGGTTGGTGTGTTGTTTTCGCCTTTAATATTGGCATGTAGAATTTTATGTAGGAAAGGTATAAATTTCTCTAACTTTTCTCTCTAAAATACCGGAAAGGATCTGAAATGATCTGTTGGCCGTGAATGTCTTTCCTGCTATTAATGTCACGCTGGGCCCAGCTATTTTAGTTTTGTCTTTGCAGGATTTTAATTTTCAGGATCCAAGCTTTATAGCAGAGAGAGTTGTAGCTTAATAAGCTATTCAACTTGTAGAAAGTTGAAGTTTGTCTCAGTCAAGGCTGTAATTTTAGGTTCCATTCGCTACGTTTTATAGTTGCGTGGAGCTCGCTGTTTATACTAAAAACTCCGTCGGCAATTTTGAGTAATCTAGCGACTGCTTCGTTTAGGCCACTATGTCATTCAAGTGTAAAATGCGGTTGGCACTCTTCCCTTATGTTTTATAAAATGCCATTTGCTCCTTCTATAGGTTTTGAGCGGGTATTCTACATTTAGCCATTTGTTATAAAAAGGAGGATTTTAGTTTCAACTGAATTTTAAAACCTTTCAAAAGCCGCATGCAACGGACTGAAGGTCAAGTCTGTCGGTTGTGGTTTCCCGTGGTGTTGCGCTGGAATAACTTTTGAAGTTACATCTACGGACACGACAAAAATCGTGGCAAGAAGGTTCCTTTGCTGGCCGGTCTACCTCTTATGGCTTTTTTAGTAGAATCGTTCGAAGAGCTCATCTCTTTCGCGGCATTTTACTCTTTTCGCGCTAAAAGGGATTTGGTTTTGGGTTAGATCTCCCACATTGCGATGACATGTAGATTGATAGGATGTCAGAAGTAGTAAATCTGATACCTAAAAATCACTCGACCGTGAAAGTGCATTCGCTTGGGCTTTGTCTGTAGTCTCTCTTTTCCCGCGCGCCTGCCTCGCCCCCAGTTTTGGGCGGCCATATCCGTTCGCTAATGTTTTTTTACGTTTCTCGCTCGACGGACTAACGCTGGGAAAGAGAGACTGCTCGTAGTCTAATCATTACCAGGAGATTTGTTACTCTCAAAACTGTTAAGAATGGCTGCAATTTCTTCAACAAATATCTCTTCTTCAGAAGATTGTTTTTGTTCTTCTGATAATCTTGGTATATTCAAATTATTTAAAAATTCGTTTGCATTTTCTTTATCCTCATCTGTTACGTTTGAGTGGTACAAGCTATGGTAAAAACGTTTTTGTTCGTTCAGTATCCCAAAAGGATCAGATGTAATAGCACCACTTATTAATAGTTTTCTTATGTGTTTTTTGACGTGATTAAGCTTCTCTAAATTTAGAAAATACTTTGTACTTCTCTCGCCATGCTCGTGCCATCGTGCCCTTGCGCGGTAATAACACTCCTTGTTTTTTCCTCATAATAACTTTCTAGAGTTTCTTTTGCTTCATTTCGAGTATTTAGGTTAGAGTCGAAAGGGTCCTGTTTGAATTTTTTAGTTGCTTCCTCGTATACTTGTTGTAAATTTTTTTCCATTGCAGATCGTTCTTTGGCTTTCTTTTTTTGAGAACAAAATAGCATGGTTCCGAATATTATACTTAATCCAATCCCAGATACACCTTTTTTCTGATAAATTCTCGCTTCCTGTTGTTTTCCAAAGTGGAATATTTTGTTTTAATTCTATAAGTTAATTCGGATCTTCAAGAAGAGAGACGTTCATTTTCCAGAAGCCAGGCCCCTTTGAGTTTTGATTGGAGTCGGTTAAATTCAACTCAATTGCTGCATGATCAGTTTTTATAGCTGGAATGATATCGGCTGTATTTAAAAAATCCTGTAAGTTGTTTGATATCAAGCCAGTAATCTAATCGACAGAAAATTGGTGGAGATTTTTGGCTCCAAGTGTAACTTCTAGTTTGTGGATTTTTAATTCTCCAAACGTCGACAAGGCCCGATTTATTTTGTAAACATTCAATATTGTCTATAACCATTTTTATTAGGAAAATAACGCCACCTTTCTTATCTCAAAATCGTCGTACTGGCCGCAAATCATCGCCAAAAAGCAGAACCAGTGCATTTCTATGAAAAGTGCACAAAACGCACGTTTGGGGCCGGGCGGAGCAAGTTTTGGCAAAATCTAACTTTTGAGCACACCCGATCTCAAAATCGTTGCACTGCCCTCAAATCGTTGCCAAAAAGCGAAAACAGTGCATTTCTATGAAAAGTGAACAAAACGCACGTTTCGGGGCGTGCGGAAAAAGTTTTGGCAAAATCTCACTTTTTAACACAACAGATCTCAAAATCGTCGTACTGGCCTCAAGTCATCGCCAAAAGCGAAAACAGTGCATTTCTATGAAAAGTGCACAAAACGCACGTTTCGGGCCGTGCGGAGCAAGTTTTGGCAAAATCTCACTTTTTAGCACACCAGATCTCAAAATCATCCTGGTGAAGTCAAATCATCGCCAAAAAGCGAAAATAGTGCATTTCTATGAAAAATGAACAAAACGTACGTTTCGGGCCGTGCGAGCAAGTTTTGGCAAAATCTCACTTTTGAGAACACCAGATCTCAAAATCGTCGTACTGACCTCAAATCATCGCCAAAAACAGAAAACAGTGAATTTCTATGAAAAATGCACAAAACGTACGTTTCAGGCCGTGCGGAGCAAGTTTTGGCAAAATCTCACTTTTGAGAACACCAGATCTCAAAATCGTCGTACTGACCTCAAATCATCGCCAAAAACAGAAAACAGTGAATTTCTATGAAAAATGCACAAAACGTACGTTTCGGGGCGTGCGGAGCAAGTTTTAGGAAAATCTCACTTTTGAGAACACCAGATCTCAAAATCGTCGTACTGACCTCAAATCATCGCCAAAAACAGAAAACAGTGAATTTCTATGAAAAATGCACACAACGTACGTTTCGGGCCGTGCGGAGCAAGTTTTGGCAAAATCTCACTTTTGGGCATTCCAGATCTCAAACTCGTCGCACTGGCCTCAAATCATCGCAAAAATCGAAAAGAGTGCATTTCTATGAAAAGTGCACAAAAAGCACGTTTCGGGCCGTGCTGAGCAAGTTTTGGCAAAATCTCACTTTTGAGCACACCAGATCTGAAAATCACCCAAGTGAACTCAAATCATCGTCAAAGAGCGAAAACAGTGCATTTCTATGAAAAATGCACAAAACGTACGTTTCGGGCCGTGCGGAGCAAGTTTTGGCAAAATCTCGCTTTTGGGCACACCAGATCTTAAAGTAGTCCCGCTGGCCTCAAATCATCGCTAAAAAGCGGACACAGTGCATTTCTATGAAAAATGCACAAAAAGCACGTTTCGGGCCATGCTGAGCAAGTTTTGGCAAAATCTCACTTTTGAGCACACCAGATCTCAAAATCACCCAAGTGAACTCAAACCATCGTCAAAAACCGAAAAGAGTGCATTTCTATGAAAACTACACAAAACGTACGTTTCGAGCCGTGCAGAGCAAGTTTTGGCAAAATCTCACTTTTTAGCACACCAGATCTCAAAATCATCCTACTGAACTCAAATCATCGCCAAAAAGCGAAAACAGTGCATTTCTATGAAAAATGCACAAAACGTACGTTTCGGGGCGTACGGAGCAAGTTTTGGGAAAATCTCACTTTTGAGCACACCAGATCTCAAAATCATCCTACTGAACTCAAATCATCGCCAAAAAGCGAAAACAGTGCATTTCTATGAAAAATGCACAAAACGTACGTTTCGGGCCGTGCGGAGCAAGTTTTGCCAAAATCTCGCTTTTGGCCACACCAGATCTCAAAGTCGTCGCACTAGCCTCAAATCATCGCTAAAAAGCGAAAACAGTGCATTTCTATGAAAAATGCACAAAACGTACGTTTCGGGGCGTGCGGAGCAAGTTTTGGAAAAATCTCACTTTTGAGCACACCAGATCTCAAAATCATCCTAGTGAACTCAAATCATCGCCAAAAAGCGAAAACAGTGCATTTCTATGAAAAATGCACAAAACGTACGTTTCGGGCCGTGCGGAGCAAGTTTTGCCAAAATCTCGCTTTTGGCCACACCAGATCTCAAAGTCGTCGCACTAGCCTCAAATCATCGCTAAAAAGCGAAAACAGTGCATTTCTATGAAAAATGCACAAAACGTACGTTTCGGGCCGTGTTGAGCAAGTTTTGGCAAAATCTCACTTTTGAGCACACCAGATCTCAAAATCATCCTGGTGAAGTCAAATCATCGCCAAAAAGCGGAAACAGTGCATTTATATGAAAAATTGCCAAAACGTACGTTTCGGGCCGTGCGGAGGAAGTTTTGGCAAAATCTCACTTTTGGCCACACCAGATCTCAAAGTCGTCGCACTGGCCTCAAATCATCGCCAAAAACCGAAAACAGTGCATTTCTATGAAAAATGCACAAAACGTACGTTTCGGGGCGTGCGGAGCAAGTTTTGGGAAAATCTCACTTTTGAGCACACCAGATCTCAAAATCATCCTAGTGAACTCAAATCATCGCCAAAAAGCGAAAACAGTGCATTTCTATGAAAAATGCACAAAACGTACGTTTCGGGCCGTGCGGAGCAAGTTTTGCCAAAATCTCGCTTTTGGCCACACCAGATCTCAAAGTCGTCGCACTAGCCTCAAATCATCGCTAAAAAGCGAAAACAGTGCATTTCTATGAAAAATGCACAAAACGTACGTTTCGGGCCGTGTTGAGCAAGTTTTGGCAAAATCTCACTTTTGAGCACACCAGATCTCAAAATCAACCTGGTGAAGTCAAATCATCGCCAAAAAGCGGAAACTGTGCATTTATATGAAAAATTGCCAAAACGTACGTTTCGGGCCGTGCGGAGGAAGTTTTGGCAAAATCTCACTTTTGGCCACCCCAGATCTCAAAGTCGTCGCACTGGCCTCAAATCATCGCCAAAAACCGAAAACAGTGCATTTCTATGAAAAATGCACAAAACGTACGTTTCGGGGCGTGCGGAGCAAGTTTTGGGAAAATCTCACTTTTGAGCACACCAGATCTCAAAATCATCCTAGTGAACTCAAATCATCGCCAAAAAGCGAAAACAGTGCATTTCTATGAAAAATGCACAAAACGTACGTTTCGGGCCGTGCGGAGCAAGTTTTGCCAAAATCTCGCTTTTGGCCACACCAGATCTCAAAGTCGTCGCACTAGCCTCAAATCATCGCTAAAAAGCGAAAACAGTGCATTTCTATGAAAAATGCACAAAACGTACGTTTCGGGCCGTGTTGAGCAAGTTTTGGCAAAATCTCACTTTTGAGCACACCAGATCTCAAAATCATCCTGGTGAACTCAAATCATCGCCAGAAAGCATAAACAGTGCATTTCTATGAAAAATGCACAAAACGTACGTTTCGGGCCGTGCGGAGGAAGTTTTGGCAAAATCTCACTTTTGGCCACACCAGATCTCAAAGTCGTCGCACTGGCCTCAAATCATCGCCAAAAACCGAAAACAGTGCATTTCTATGAAAAATGCACAAAACGTACGTTTCGGGGCGTGCGGAGCAAGTTTTGGGAAAATCTCACTTTTGAGCACACCAGATCTCAAAATCATCCTAGTGAACTCAAATCATCGGCAAAAAGCGAAAACAGTGCATTTCTATGAAAAATGCACAAAACGTACGTTTCGGGGCGTGCGGAGCAAGTTTTGGGAAAATCTCACTTTTGAGCACACCAGATCTCAAAATCATCCTAGTGAACTCAAATCATCGCCAAAAAGCGAAAACAGTGCATTTCTATGAAAAATGCACAAAACGTACGTTTTGGGCCGTGCGGAGCAAGTTTTGGCAAAATCACACTTTTGAGCACACCAGATCTCAAAATCATCCTGGTGAAGTCAAATCATCGCCAAAAAGCGAAAATAGTGCATTTCTATGAAAAATGCACAAAACGTACGTTTCGGGGCGTGCGGAGCAAGTTTTGGGAAAATCTCACTTTTGAGCACACCAGATCTCAAAATCATCCTAGTGAACTCAAATCATCGCCAAAAAGCGAAAACAGTGCATTTCTATGAAAAATGCACAAAACGTACGTTTTGGGCCGTGCGGAGCAAGTTTTGGCAAAATCTGACTTTTTAGCACACCAGATCTCAAAATCATCCTGGTGAACTCAAATCATCGCTAAAAAGCAAAAACAGTGCATTTCTATGAAAAATGCACAAAACGTACGTTTCGGGCCGTGCGGAGCAAGTTTTGGCAAAATCTGACTTTTTAGCACACCAGATCTCAAAATCATCCTGGTGAACTCAAATCATCGCTAAAAAGCAAAAACAGTGCATTTCTATGAAAAATGCACAAAACGTACGTTTCGGGCCGTGCGGAGCAAGTTTTGGCAAAATCTCACTTTTGGGCATTCCAGATCTCAAAGTCGTCGCACTGGCCTCAAATCATCGCAAAAACCGAAAAGAGTGCATTTCTATGAAAAATGCACAAAAGGTACGTTTCGAGCCGTGCGGAGCAAGTTTTGGCAAAATCTCACTTTTTAGCACACCAAATCTCAAAAGCGTCGTACTGACCTAAAATCATCGCCAAAAACCGAAAACAGTCCATTTCTATGAAAATGCACAAAACGTACGTTTCGGGCCGTGCGGAGCAAGTTTTGGCAAAATCTCACTTTTGGGCACACCACATCTCAAAGTCGTGGCACTGGCCTCAAATCATCGCCTAAAACCGAAAAGAGTGCATTTCTATGAAAAATGCACAAAACGTACGTTTCGGGCCGTGCGGAGCAAGTTTTTGCAAAATCTCACTTTTTAGCACACCAGATCTTAAAATCATCCTGGTGAACTCAAATCATCGCCAAAAAGCGAAAACAGTGCATTTCTATGAAAAGTGCACAAAACGCACGTTTGGGGCCGCGCGGAGCAAGTTTTAGCAAAATCTCACTTTTTAGCACACCAGATCTCAAAATCGTCGTACTGACCTCAAATCATCGCGACAAGCCGAAAACAGTGCATTTGTATGAAGAATGCACAAAACGTACGTTTCGGGCCGTGCGGAGCAAGTTTTGGCAAAATCTCACTTTTTAGCACACCAGATCTCAAAATCGTCGTACTGCCCTCAAATCATCGACGTCAAACGGGGAATGTCTTTCTCTTCTATGCCGCCTATCCTAACGAGCACATGTATATGACGTTGTAGGTTATAGCCGTAAAAGAAGAAGCCTGTTATCCTACACATCCTTTCCTTATGATGGCTTCTTTTCTTCTGCTCACTGTCGCTCTTCAGGGGACTTGCTGCTTTCTTTTTCGTTTTCTTCACGGGCGCTTCGTCATCGCTCTTCAGGGGACTTGCTGTTTTCTTTTTCGTTTTCTTTACGGGCGCTTGGAAATCGCTGTCGCTGTCTGTTGTAAGAGCACTTGCTGTTTTCTCTTTTGCCTTCTTTACAGGTTTGTAGTCGCCCTCACTGTCTGTTGGTGTGACTTTTCTTCTCCTGGACTTCTTCTCTTCCTCGTCTCTCTCAATGTCCTTATCTGCATCGCCAACTGTTTGATCTTCGTTTAAGTGAAACGTTTCTGGCGCACAGTCTAGCGTTAACTTGTACATTCCATATAATGTCTCAGTGTCAAGGGCTCTTGAGGCTTGGTCATCAATCTCTCATTGCTGAGAGATCATCGACATGCACCCCAAGGCCCGTTTGGCGCACCTTTGTAGCACCTTCGAGGCTAGGTCATCAATCTCTCGTTTCTGAGAGATCCAGGACATGCACCCCAAGGCCCGTTTGGCGCCCCTTTGTAGCATTTCAAGGCCCAAAGCATCCGCTGCTTGGTAAAGAACTGCACAGTGGCGATAATCGGAGCGAAACGTGTTCCAGTTAATGTCTTTGTCCTTATTGTACGGTACTCGTTGTCTTTTTACCTTCAAGACATCCTTCGCTGCTTGGTCACCATTATAAGCATGATAATATATTTTATTATATTATATTATATTAGCTTCTGTTGAGGTGTTTTCGCATGTGTTCGAGGTTTTGAACTAGAAGCATAAGGTTGAGCCGATATCAAAACCGAGTGTATTCGCAGATAGTATAAAAGTCATGCTATATATCCAGCAAATTTGAATTTGTTTGATGTAATCCCCTCAGAGATATTAACGATCAAATTGTAGCCTCGTTTCCATGTTTGAAAAACTTGTAAACAAGGCTAGAAACAAACCGTTGAGCCAATAAAAACGCCGAGTGTATTGGCAAATAGTATTAAAGACGTTGTATATATCCTGCGAATTTGAGGAAGTGTGATAAAATCCCGTCAGAGATATTAACTATCAAAGTATAGCCTCGTTTGCATGTTTGACGCACTTTTGGATCCGCCATGTTGGACAAAATTCAACTGTTAATAACTCGCACGTTTTAGAAGCTGTTTCCTTGACTTTAGCAACACAGTTAGATCACTTTGGGATCTAACTCGATTGATATAAACACGGTCATAAACACAAGATCTGACGATGTTATTAACGGTTGAAATTTGCAGCTAATTAATTATTCAGTTATTAATTACTCCTAAGCACAATAATGAATTCACGCAAAACATACACCAAAGTGTTCCTTTCCTGGTGTATCAACTACATCTATCATAAAAGTATAGATAAACCCTCGTCCTTTGTCTCTAAAAGCCATAAAGTGATTTCTTGAGGGGAGGGTTAAATATCTAAAGATAAACTGCTGACTATGCAAAAGCAAACACTTTCGGTTCGGAAAACAGTTTCCTAGAGTAGCACTAGGACCTTATGTCATAGTTCTGATAGTTGGTTTGGTCGTGCATAGTCTTCAAAAGGTCTAAATAGAGTACAAATGCGCAGCACAAAAGAACGTGTACTCACCGCTCCATGGCTTGCCCCTGCTGTGATGACCAGCTTCATGTACGGACACTGATATGTCTTAAAACGTACCCCATCATAACTCCTAAAGTATTACCGCTTTAGCAGATAGTACAAAATCATAAGGTTAGGAGATTGACAGTGTCGATGTCTCATTGTGACGTCATTATGACATCATTGAAAATGGCTAGGAAAAAACATATTTTTTGAAACCTAAATGCTGAATGGAGAAAGATATGGACTTTTGCTTTGATGTGCTACATTTACAGATTATTAGGATGTTCTGTACCAAGTTTCAGATGATTTGGATAAATTGTCCATTTTTTATAATTGTTTTCTTTGAGAAAAATTCTAAAATGGCGGTCCTGATTCTTGGATGGCATCATATTTTGAAACATAAATTCTAAATGGAGACAGATATCGTGCGATTTCTATGAAAAGTGCACAAAACGCACGTTTGGGGCCGTGCGGAGCAAGAATTTTTGACAAAATCTCACTTTTGAGCACACACCAAATCTCAAAATCGTGGAACTGACCTCAAATCATCGGCAAATCAAGGAAATAGTGCGATTCTATGAAAAGTGTACGAAACTCAGGTTTGGGGCCGTGCGGAGCAAGAATTTTTGACAAAATCTCACTTTTGAGCACACCAGATCTCGAAATCGGCGTACTGGCCTCAAATCATCGCCAAATCGGCAAAACAGTGCGATTTCTAAGTCTGGCAAGTCTGTCCTTTATGTAACCTTAAAAATCAATCTCTAAGACACATGTTAATTACTTGCAGTGTATCCTCGTCGTTTTGGACTTTTTTTCTAACTGGTGGCGAGAAACATTTAATGAAAAACTGACTTTATCTGAAAATAGTATTTTATACGGTTGGCTCTAAGAGTCAAACAATTGGAAAGTTCTTAACTACTGTTTGATTGTCGCCATGGGCTAAGTGAATGCTAGTGCAACTCCCTTAAGTCATTGTCGTCAGTGACTTTTTACGTTTTTGAGTGATTTTCTGCATATAACCGATCCAATGTCAATGAGTTAACATATACTCTTTTAAGCTATATTGTACTTTTTTTCAATTAATATATTATTTTTCTTCTCTTTTTGCAATGTATCGTAAAAAAGCAAAAGGAACAAAGAACGACAATAATACAAATGCAAAACAAGACCAAAAATACAATACCACACCAACAATAGAAGATAATGAGTGGTTCATGGGTACCGGTACATGCAGAAAGACCCCTAAATTGTAATCCACTTCAATCCTTGCAATCCTGCGCATTATCTCTAAACTACTTTTTTTGTTTTGTACTATAGGATATTTTATCCAACCAAGTTGTATATTTTGTGCCATTTGGCGATATAATGTGGAAATAAGTTAAGCGACATTTTGCCATTTCGGCAGGACAGTGTCATTACTATGCATTTACGAAGAGTATTCACGATGTGCGAGGGCTAAAACCGAAAATGCCCGAAATATTGACGAAGAGGCTCTGTAATTTTTCTCCCTGGAGCCAACAAATGTCTCATAAGTTATGATAAACAAACAATTGATGTTTACATCTTACAAACAATAACTAAGCAAACGCAACGAAGTAAAGCAGCTAAAAATAGTTTGAGCCGTTAGAACGCACGCATTTTGATTTCAGATAAATGTCACGATTGACACTGCCTCTCCAGCAAACAAAGACAACTTTTATATCAACCTAAATCTTAATCCCCTTCAATCCTTGCAATCCTGCGCTTTATCTCCAAACTACTACTTTTATTTTGTAATATAGGATCTTTTTATCCTACTAAGTTGTAGATTTTGTGCCATTTGGCGATATAACGTGGAAATAAGCTTAGCCACATTTTGCCATTTCGGTGGCACAGTCTCATCAGTATGCATTTACGAAGAGTATTCACGACGTGCGACGGCTAAAACCGAAAATGCCCGAAATAATGACGAAGAAGCACCGTAATTTTTCTCCTAGGAGCCAACAAATGTCTCATAAGTTATGATAAACAAACAATTTATTTTTCCATCTTACAATCATTAGCTAAGGAAATTCAACAAAGTAAAGCAGCTAAAAGTAGACTGAGCCGTTACAACGCACGCATTTTGATTTCAGATAAATGTCACGATTGACAATGCCTCTCCTGCAAACAAAGGGAACTTTGATGTAAAGCTAAACTGTAATCCATTTCAATCCTTGCAATCCTGCGCTTTATCTCTAAACTACTACTTTTGTTTTGTACTATAGAATCTTTTTATCCAACTAAGTTGTATATTTTGTGCCATTTGGCGATATAACGTGGAAATAAGTTAAGCGACATTTTGCCATTTCGGCGGGACAGTGTCATTATTATGCACTTACGAAAAGTATTGACGAAGAGGCTCCGTAATTTTTCTCCTTGGAGCCAACAAAAATCTCAGAAGTTATGAGAAACAAACAATTTATTTTTCCATGTTACAAACATTAGCTAAGCAAATGCAACTTAGTAAAGCGGTTCAAAATAGACTGAGCTGTTATAGCGCACGCATTTTGATTTCAGATAAATGTCACTATTGACACTGCCTCTCCTGCAAATAAAGGCAACTTTGATTTAAAGCTAAACTGGGTAGATTCTGCATGTACCGGTCACATATTACGTGAATCAAAAGGAACAAAAAACGACAATCATACAAATGCAAAACAAGACCAAAAATACAATACCTCACAAACAATAGAAGACAATGAATGGTTCATGAATACCGGTACATGCAGAAAGACCCCAACTGTCTCATAAGTTATGATAAACAAACAATTTATTTTTCCATCTTTCAAACGTTAGTAAGGCAAATACAACGAAGTAAAGCAGTTAAAAATAGACTGAGCGGTTATAACGCACGCATTTTGATTTCAGATAAACGTCAAGATTGACACTGCCTCACCAGCAAACAAACGCAACTTTGATATCAAGCAAAACTGTAATTCATTTCAATCCTTGCAAACCTGCGCTTTATCTCCAAACTACTACTTTTAATTTGTACTATAGGATCTTTTTATCCTACTAAGTCGTATATTTTGTGCCATTTGGCGATATAACGTGGAAATAAGCTTAGCGACATTTTGCCATTTCGGTGGGACACTCTCATCTGTATGCATTTACGAAGAGTATTCACGAAGTGCGAGCCTAAAACCGAAAATTCCCGAAAAATGGCCGTACTTATCGCTGAAAATATGTTTTAGCCAAGCTAATCGTACAGCTTTGACCAAGCTTTCAATATCTGTCATTTTAATGCCACCGTCTTCATAACTGTTTATTGAAGAGAGCCTTGTTACTTTATCCTTTCCATTCCATAAAAAGGAGAAAATCAAACTATTTACTTGTTTGATGATT
>JAJGOT010001020.1:27500-102381 GCA_022457155.1 Cladopsammia gracilis
ATTAATTACATTAAAGGATTCTATATTGTCGAGATTGAACAAGAGGTCTTTAATGATACGTATCCCCGAGTCAAAATAAGATTTATAAAAAACTGGTTTTCCATCTATTCTTATATCTTTGTTATTCGAAATTATGCAGAGCCGTTCTTTATTAGCTAAACAGAGATTTGGAAATTCTAACCAACCTTCTGAAAGTTCTCTGTAGAAAACTGCGTTAATTGAAAGATCGTCCATTGCATAATTACATTTAAAAAGCAAAAGACCACCAACATTAAGTAGGAGATGTACAAAGTAGAATTTCCACGTACTTTCGTTATCGCTGAAAATACGTTTTAGCCAAGCTAATCGTACAGCTTTGACCAAGCTTTCAATATCTGTCATTTTAATGCCACCGTCTTCATAACTGTTTATTGAAGAGAGCCTTGTAACTTTATCCTTTCCATTCCATAAAAAGGAGAAAATCAAACTATTTACTTGTTTGATGATTTTACTTGGAGGAGAAAGAACCGAAGATATAAAAACTAGTTTTGGAATAAGCAATGATTTGATTATAGTTACTTTACCATAAATGGACAGTCCTCTAGATGACCATATATTTGTCAGCTGCTTTATGCTGTCAACCTTCTCTTAAAAGTATTTTTCGTAAAATAATGATAGGTCATATGTAAAAAAGGTTCCTAAAGCTTTAATGGGTTCACTTGGCCATTTAATACCAAACGGTTTTTCGTCTTTTCTTTTAAGCGAACCAATCCACATCCCTTCTGTTTTAGAACTATTTATCTCCAACCCACTAAAGTGCTTAAAGACGCCTAGTTCTTCAAATAGCGTTTTTGCAGAATTTTCATCAGACAGGGTTGCTGTGGTATCGTCTGCGAATTGCAATAGTTTGGCTTCATAATTTCCTATTTTAATTCCTTTGATATCAACATTTTGACGAATGGAGATTGCCAAGCTTTCAACAGCTAAGATAAAGAGATAGAGGGACAAGGGATCACCCTGCCTCACACCACGTTCTAAATTATAATAGTCTGATGTCATTACATTATTTATTACACAGCTTTGAATATTTGTATAAAACATTTTGACCCAATTTATAAAATTGGGGCCAAAATTAAAGGCCTCAAGGCAACTGAAAAGATAATGCCATTCTAGAGAGTCGAAAGCTTTCTAAAAGTCAAAGAAAATCAAGATACCTGGAATATTCTTACTGTCTGTAAATTCCATTATATCGAAAATTGATCGAATAGTCTCACCAATATAGCGATCTTCAACATAACCTGTTTGATTATGATATTCCGTAAAACTTTCTTTAATCTTAAAGCAATCACTTTTGAAATTTTTTTTGCATCCACATTAAGAAGAGAGATTGGCCTCCACTTTTCTATAAGAGTTATAATTGCTTTTCTTTGAGAGCTAGACATTTCGCCGTGGTTGAAACACTCCCTCACACTTTTCATAACTAAAGTTCTATTGGTATTCCATCATTACCAGGAGATTTGTTACTCTCAAAACTGTTAAGAATGGCTGCAATTTCTTCAACAAATATTTCTTCTAAGTCTATCTGACGAAGACTTAAAAATTGCTTGCAACCTTCCCCACTTAACAGAACAGGAGCCTTAAGTTAAATCCTTTTAATATAAAGTTTTAAATTCAATACTTTATATCAATGCGAAACTTTTTAAAATTGGATATCTCCAGCATGACAAATGTACTTTCTGCAAGACTGAACAGGAAACATTATTCCCTTTCTCTTTTACTGTCGACGCTCACATATGTTGTGGAAAAATGTTGAACAGTATTATTTAACAATAACAAAGGAATTTCACGGGTTGCGTTTACGAGAGGTTATAATTGGAATAACGATGTCAAAATGTCCCTTGTTAAATTATCTGATATTAATTGGTAAATTGTATTTATGGGATTGCAGAAAGAAACAGGTACTTCCAAACATCGAAGGTTTCAAATTTAAAGCAAGAATTAAATACCAAGTTGAAAAATATATTTCCACTAAGAATAATAAACTAGAAACCTTTTATGAAAAATGGCCAAAAGACATTTCCCCCCTTTAATTAGGTTCGTGTGTATGCTTTTGTGTTTATGTTTGTGTGTGTTTTTGCTTTATCTGAGGGTGTACTGTAAATAACTGTCAATTTCTCTTTATCAACATAATTAAGCATTAATACGAGCCTCATTCATTAATTGCGCGGCTGTTTTTTTGCTGTAATGTATATAATCTGTGAAATCTTGACAAATGTAAGTATGTCTGTTATGGCGGTTGTTTAGAGTATTGTAATTTTTTCTTTTTAAGTAGTAGTAATAATAATAATAATAATAATAATAATAATAATAATAAAACTGTTTTCGCTTTTTGGCGATGATTTGAGGCCAGTGCGACGATTTTGAGATCTGGTGTGCTAAAAAGTGATATTTTGCCAAAACTTACTCCGCACGGCCCGAAACGTGCGTTTCGTGCACTTTTCATAGAAATGCACTGTTTTCGCTTATTGGCGATGATTTGAGGCCAGTGCGACGATTTTGAGATTTGGTGTGCTCAAAAGTGAGATTTTGCCAAAACTTGCTCCGCACGGCCCGAAACGTACTATATGGTCATCTAGAGGACTGTCCATTTATGGTAAAGTAACTATAATCAAATCATTACTTATTCCAAAACTAAAAAACTGGTTTTCCATCTATTCTTATATCTTTGGTATTCGAAATTATACAGAGCCGTTCTTTATTAGCTAAACAGAGATTTGGAAATTCTAACCAACATTCTGAAAGTTCTCTATAGAAAACTGAGTTAATTGAAAGATCGTCCATTGCATAATTACATTTAAAAAGCAAAAGACCACCAACATTAAGTAGGAGATGTAACAAGTAGAATTTCCACGTACTTTCGTTATCGCTGAAAATACGTTTTAGCCAAGCTAATCGTACAGCTTTGACCAAGCTTTCAATATCTGTCATTTTAATGCCACCGTCTTCATAACTGTTTATTGAAGAGAGCCTTGTTACTTTATCCTTTCCATTCCATAAAAAGGAGAAAATCAAACTATTTACTTGTTTGATGATTTTACTTGGAGGTGAAAGAACGAAAGATATAAAAACTAGTTTTGGAATAAGTAATGATTTACCATAAATGGACAGTCCTCTAGATGACCATATATTTGTCAGCTGCTTTATGCTGTCAACCTTCTCTTGAAAGTTTTTTTTCGTAAAATAATGATAGGTCATATGTAAAAAAGGTTCCTAAAGCTTTAATGGGTTCACTTGGCCATTTAATACCAAACGGTTTTTCGTCTTTTCTTTTAAGCGAACCAATCCACATTCCTTCTGTTTTAGAACTATTTATCTCCAACCCACTGAAGTTCTTAAATACGTCTAGTTCTTAAATAGCGTTTTTGCAGAATTTTTATCACACAGGGTTGCTGTGGTATCGTCTGCGTATTGCAATAGCTTGGCTTCATAATTTCCTATTTTAATTCCTTTGATATCAACATTTTGTCGAATGGAGATTGCCAAGCTTTCAACAGCTAAGATAAAGAAATAGGGGGACAAGGAATCAACCTGCCTCTCACCACGTTCTAAATTATAATAGTCTGATGTCATTACATTATTTATTACACAGCTTTGAATATTTGTATAAAACATTTTGACCCAATTTATAAAATTGGGGCCAAAATTAAAGGCCTCAAGGCAACTGAAAAGATAATGCCATTCTAAAGAGTCGAAAGCTTTCTAAAAGTCAAAGAAAATCAAGATACCTGGAATATTCTTACTGTCTGTAAATTCCATTATATCGAAAATTGATCGAATAGTCTCACCAATATAGCGATCTTCAACATAACCTGTTTGATTATGATATTCCGTAAAACTTTCTTTAATCTTAAAGCAATCACTTTTGAAATTATTTTTGCATCCACATTAATAAGAGAGATTGGCCTCCAATTTTCAATGAGAGTTCGATCTTTATGTTGCTTTTCTATAAGAGTTATAATTGCTTTTCTTTGAGAGCTAGACATTTCGCCGTGGTTGAAACACTCCCTCACACTTTCCATAACTAAACGTCTGTTGGTATTCCATCATTACCAGGAGATTTGTTACTCTCAAAACTGTTAAGAATGGCTGTAATTTCTCCAACAAATATTTCTTCTTCACAAGATTGTTTTTGTTCTTCTGATAATCTTGGTATATTCAAATTATTTAAAAATTCGTTGGCATTTTCTTTATCCTCATCTGTTACGTTTGAGTGGTACAAGCTATGGTAAAAACGTTTTTGTTCGTTCAGTATCCCAAAAGGATCAGATGTAATGGCACCACTTATTAATAGTTTTCTTATATGTTTTTTGACGTGATTACGCTTCTCTAAATTTAGAAAATATTTTGTACTTCTCTCGCCATGCTCGTGCCATCGTGCCCTTGCGCGAATAATTAAACCCCTTGTTTTTTCCTCATAATAACTTTCTAGACTTTCTTTTGCTTCTTTTCGAGTATTTAGGTTAGAGTCGGAGGGTCCTGTTCCAATTTTTTAGTTGCTTCCTCGTATACTTGTTGTTAGTTTTTTTGCATTGCAGATCGTTCTTTGGCTTTCTTAAACGAGAACAAAATAGCATGGTTCCGAATATTATACTTAATCCAATCCCAGATACACCTTTTGTCTGATAAATTCTCGCTTCCTGTTGTTTTCCAAAGTGGAATATTTTGTTTTAATTCTTCCAGATAATTCGGATCTTCAAGAAAAGAGACCTTCATTTTCCAGAAGCCGGGCCCCTTTAAATTTTGATTGGAGTCGGTTAAATTTAACTCAATTGCTGCATGATCAGTTTTTATAGCTGGAATGATATCGGCTGTATTTAAAAAATCCTGTAAGTTGTTTGATATCAAGCCAGTAATCTAAACGACAGAATATTGGTGGAGATTTTTGGCTCCAAGTGTAACTTCTAGATGGTGGATTTTTAATTCTCCAAACGTCGACAAAGTCCAATTCATTTTGTAAATATTCAATATAGATCGTTTTCACTCACGTGACAAAAATCTTGACAACCGTTGCTACGCCGCCATATTGGTGTACCAAACTGTAAACAAACCCGAGTCGCGTCCTCCTTATTATACGGGTGCTGTGATCAATTATTCGGTGTGGAAGCAAAAGCGGTCAAGATAGGGGTATTTATTTCCCTTGAGGACGTTCTGCAGTTATGAGTCAAAGTAAAGAAACCGACAAATTGCCGCAAGGGAGGCGATCGCGATGGATTTCTGCAATTAGTCTGGCGGAATTCTTACGGACGAGTTGAACAACAGTGTGAAAAGCCGTGCCAGATATTTTGTTTCTGGACAAGCGGCTATAACAGGGATAGATAATGTTGAGTGGGTTTCATTAATACTCGGGAACGACAAAAAAAAAGAGCAAGATAATGAGAAACGTCGAATAAACGTCACAGCGAGAACGGAGAGAGGAATCAAAAGGAACAAAAAAAGCCAAAGCGATTGTAGTCGAAAACATCGAAGCAAAGAAATGCTAACTAAATGAACCCGGAGGGCAAATGTCTGATATTGTGTACCACAACGAATCTCCAAAAGCTTAAACCGAAGCCCCCAAGAATATTTCATGCCTTGCCCTTCTGAAATATTTCATAGTTTCGCCTTTTCTTTTACGCAAATTCGACCAAAACATTCTCGGCTGTTGTTTGCGTTGGTGCGATTTGCGTTTTTATGGCTTCGATACAGACCTAAAACTCCCTGATAAAATCTACAATAGTGTGTGGGAGAAATAAAGAAGTTTCGCAGCTTATAGTTCGCAAGTGCTGCCCAGTAATCCATCTTCCAAACTGATCTTTAACAATTCTCCACTTGCATGTACACAACTTGTGTACATGACTGAGTTTACCGGGAGTTTATCATTCAGTTTTGTCTGTGCTTCTTGGTCAATTCCAAACGAACACTTGCCACATAATTTGAACAAGATTTTGCTTGCCCAGCCTTACAGCCAGCCTGGGCATTGAGCAGACAAAACTCGGTTCCTTCTCTTTCCGTGTTGATTAAAATCGAGGTTTTGAGTCATTCATATGCTGGAAATGTCTCACCTTCGCTAAACCCCGGCGCTAACTCGTTTGCACCAATGATTTGTCTTTGCAGTACGCACACTTTAAATACGGACACTATAATAATTTTATTATAAACTCATAGTTTAAGCTCGGAAAACTTTAAATTGCTGGTAGGTGTAAAGGCTGTTGATTCAACTCTTTGAATAGGAGACAAGCAATCCGGCCGGCAAAGAGATTTCAATATGGGATAGATTCTAATTGCCGAAATTTTCTCCAAATAACGCTGCTTAACTTCCTTTTTAAACTTCTTAGCACGTTCCGAAATGGGAAAAGAACAAGTCAAATAAAGATTTTCCCCAAACTTTGCTTAACATCCCGAAGTATTCATTTCTAAAATGCGACAACTGTAGATATGACTTGCATTTGTACGCTATTACTGCTATTACGCAATCGAAAGTGGTACACCAATATGGCGGCGGATCTGTCGTGACGTCACCTGAAAACGATCTATTGTCTATAACCATTTTTATAGGTACCACAACGCCACCTTCTTATCTCAAAATCGTCGTACTGGCCGCAAATCATCGCCAAAAAGCGAAAACAGTGCATTTCTATGAAAAGTGGACAAAACGCACGTTTGGGGCCGTGCGGAGCAAGTTTTAGCGAAATCTCACTTTTCAAAACACCAGATCTCAAAATCGTCGTACTGACCTCAAATCATCGCCAAAAACCGAAAAAGTGTATTTCTATGAAAAATGCGCAAAACGTAAGGTTTCGGGCCGTGCGGAGCAAGTTTTGGCAAAATCTCACTTTTTAGCACACCAGATCTCAAAATCATCCTGCTGGACTTAAATCATCGCCAAAAACCAAAAACAGTGCATTTCTATGAAAAATGCACAAAACGTACGTTTCGGGCCGTGCGGACCAAGTTTTGTCAAAATCTCACTTTTTAGCACACCAGATCTCAAAAATCATCCTGCTGGACTCAAATCATCGCCAAAAAGCGAAAACAGTGCATTTCTATGAAAAGTGCACAAAACGCACGTTTGGGGCCGTGCGGAGCAAGCTTTGGCAAAATCTCACTTTTGAGAACACCAAATCTCAAAATTGTCGTACTGACCTCAAATCATCGCGAAAAACCGAAAACGGTGCATTTCTATGAAAAATTCACAAAACGTACGTTTCGGGCCGTGCGGAGCAAGTTTTGGCAAAATCTCACTTTTGAGCACACCAGGTCTCAAAGTCGTCGCACTTGCCTCGAATCATCGCGAAAAACCGAAAACAGTGCATTTCTATGAAAAATTCACAAAACTTACGTTTCGGGCCGTGCGGAGCAAGTTTTGGCAAAATCTCACTTTTTAGCACATTAAATCTCAAAATCGTCGTACTGACCTCAAATCATCGCGGAAACCGAAAACAGTGTATTCTATGAAAAATTCACAAAACGTACGTTTCGGCCCGTGCGGAGCAAGTTTTGGCAAAATCTCACTTTTTAGCACACCAAATCTCAAAATCGTCGTACTGACCTCAAATCATCGCGAAAAACCGAAAAGAGTGCATTTCTATGAAAAATTCACAAAACGTACGTTTCGGCCAGTGCGGAGCAAGTTTTCGCAAAATCTCACTTTTTAGCACACCAAATCTCAAAATCGTCGTACTGACCTCAAATCATCGCGAAAAACCGAAAACAGTGCATTTCTATGAAAAATTCACAAAACGTACGTTTCGGCCCGTGCGGAGCAAGTTTTGGCAAAATCTCACTTTTTAGCACACCAAATCTCAAAATCGTCGTACTGACCTCAAATCATCGCGAAAAACCGAAAAGAGTGCATTTCTATGAAAAATGCACAAAACGTACGTTTCGGCCCGTGCGGAGCAAGTTTTGGCAAAATCTCACTTTTTAGCACACCAAATCTCAAAATCGTCGTACTGACCTCAAATCATCGCGAAAAACCGAAAAGAGTGCATTTCTATGAAAAATTCACAAAACGTACGTTTCGGCCCGTGCGGAGCAAGTTTTGGCAAAATCTCACTTTTTAGCACACCAAATCTCAAAATCTTTCGTACTGACCTCAAATCATCGCGAAAAACCGAAAACAGTGCATTTCTATGAAAAATTCACAAAACGTACGTTTCGGCCCGTGCGGAGCAAGTTTTGGCAAAATCTCACTTTTTAGCACACCAGATCTCAAATTCGTCGTACTGGCCTCAAATCATCGACGTCAAACGGGGAATGTCTTTCTCTTCTATGCCGCCTATCCTATCGAGCATTTGTATATCATGTTGAAGGTTGTAGCCGTAAAAGAAGCAGCCTGTTATCCTCCACATCCTCTCCTTATGATGGCTTCTTTTCTTCTGCTCGCTGTCGCTCTTCAGGGGACTTGCTGCTTTCTTTTTCGTTTTCTTCACGGGCGCTTCGTCATCGCTCTTCAGGGGACTTGCTGTTTTCTTTTTCGTTTTCTTTACGGGCGCTTGGAAATCGCTGTCGCTGTCTGTTGTAAGAGCACTTGCTGTTTTCTCTTTTGCCTTTTTTACAGGTTTGTAGTCGCCCTCACTGTCTGTTGGTGTGGCTTTTCTTCTCCTGGACTTCTTCTCTTCCTCGTCTCTCTCAATGTCCTTATCTGCATCGCCAACTGTTTGATCTTCGTTTAAGTGAAACGTTTCTGGCGCACAGTCTAGCGTTAACTTGTACATTCCATATAATGTCTCAGTGTCAAGGGCTCTTGAGACTTGGTCATCAATCTCTCATTGCTGAGAGATCATCGACATGCACCCCAAGGCCCGTTTGGCGCAACTTTGTAGCACCTTCGAGGCTAGGTCATCAATCTCTCGTTTCTGAGAGATCCAGGACATGCACCCCAAGGCCCGTTTGGCGCCCCTTTGTAGCATTTCAAGGCCCAAAGCATCCGCTGCTTGGTAAAGAACTGCACAGTGGCGATAATCGGAGCGAAACGTGTTCCAGTTAATGTCTTTGTCCTTGTTGTACGGTACTCTTTATCTTTTTACCTTCAAGACATCCTTCGCTGCTTGGTCACCATTATAAGCATGATAATATATTATATTATATTATATTATATTATATTATATTATATTATATTATATTATATTATATTAGCTTCTGTTGAGGTGTTTTCGCATGTGTTCGAGGTTTTGAACTAGAAGCATAAGGTTGAGCCGATATCATAACCGAGTGTATTCGCAGATAGTATAAAAGTCATGCTATATATCCTGCAAATTTGAATTTGTTTGATGTAATCCCCTCAGAGATATTAACGATCAAATTGTAGCCTCGTTTCCATGTTTGAAAAACTTGTAAACAAGGCTAGAAACAAACCGTTGAGCCGATAATAACGCCGAGTGTATTGGCAAATGGTATTAAAGACGTTGTATATATCCTGCGAATTTGAGGAAGTGTGATAAAATCCCGTCAGAGATATTAACTATCAAAGTATAGCCTCGTTTGCATGTTTGACGCACTTTTGGATCCGCCATGTTGGACAAAATTCAACGGTTAATAACTCGCACGTTTTAGAAGCTGTTTCCTTGACTTTAGCAACATGGTTAGATCACTTTGGGATCTAACTCGATTGATATAAACACGGCCATAAACACGAGATCTGACGATGTTATTAACGGTTGAAATTTGCAGCAAATTAATTATTCAGTTATTAATTACTGCTAAGCACAATGATGAATTCACGCAAAACGTACACCAAAGTGTTCCTTTCCTGGTGTATCAACTACATCTATCATAAAAGTATAGATAAACCCTCGTCCTTTGTCTCTAAAAGCCATAAAGTGATTTCTTGAGGGGAGGGTTAAATATCTAAAGATAAACTGCTGACTATGCAAAAGCAAACACTTTCGGTTGGGAAAACAGTTTCCTAGAGTAGCACTAGGACCTTATGTCATAGTTCTGATAGTTGGTTTGGTCGTGCATAGTCTTCAAAAGGTCTAAATAGAGTACAAATGCGCAGCACAAAAGAGCGTGTACTCACCGCTCCATGGCTTGCCCCTGCTGTGATGACCAGCTTCATGTACGGACACTGATATGTCTTAAAACGTACCCCATCATAACTCCTAAAGTATTACCGCTTTAGACTTCAAATTTAGCAGATAGTACAAAATCATAAGGTTAGGAGATTGACAGTGTCGATGTCTCATTGTGACGTCATTATGACATCATTGAAAATGGCTAGGAAAAAACATATTTTTTGAAACCTAAATGCTGAATGGAGAAAGATATGGACATTTACAGATTATTAGGATGTTCTGTACCAAGTTTCAGATGATTTGGATAAATTGTCCATTTTTTATAATTGTTTTCTTTGAGAAAAATTCTAAAATGGCGGTCCTGATTCTTCGATGGCATCATATTTTGAAACCTAAATTCTAAATGGAGACAGATATCGTGCGATTTCTATGAAAAGTGCAGAAAACGCACGTTTGGGGACGTGCGGAGCAAGAATTTTTGACAAAATCTCACTTTTAAGCACACACCAAATCTCAAAATCGTCGTACTGACCTCAAATCATCGCCAAATCAGGAAAGCAGTGCGATTTCTATGAAAAGTGTACGAAACGCAGGTTTGGGGCCGTGCGGAGCAAGTTTTAGCAAAATCTCACTTTTGAACACACCAGATCTGGAAATCGGCGTACTAGCCTCAAATCATCGCCAAATCGGCAAAACAGTGCGATTTCTAAGTCTGGCAAGTCTGTCCTTTATGTAACCTTAAAAATCAATCTCTAAGACACATGTTAATTACTTGCAGTGTATCCTCGTCGTTTTGGACTTTTTTTCTAACTGGTGGCGAGAAACATTTAATGAAAAACTGACTTTATCTGAAAGTAGTATTTATACGGTTGGCACTAAGAGTCACACAATTGGAAAGTTCTTAACTACTGTTTAATTGTCGCCATGGGCTAAGTGAATGCTAGTGCAATTCCCTTAAGTCATTGTCGTCAGTGACTTTTTACGTTTTTGAGTGATTTTCTGCATATAACCGATCCAATGTCAATGAGTTAACATATACTCTTTTAAGCTATATTGTACTTTTTTTCAATTAATATATTATTTTTCTTCTCTTTTTGCATATGTATCGTAATGATTATACTCTTTTGCTTTCTTTTTTTCATTGTATTGCAAAACACTGTATTTACTATTTGTAATACAAAATTCACTATGCATTTACGAAGAGTATTCACGAAGTGCGACGGCTAAAACCGAAAATGCCCGAAATATTGACGAAGAGGCTCCGTAATTTTTCTCCTAGGAGCCAACAAATGTCTCATAAGTTATGACAAACAAACAATTGATTTTTCCATCTTACAAACATGAACTAAACAAAAGAAACGAAGTAAAGCAGCTAAAAATAGTTTGAGCCGTTATAACGCACGCATTTTGATTTCAGATAAATTTCACGATTGACTCTGCCTTTCCAGCAAACTAATTCAACTTTTATATCAAGCTAAATGTTAATCCACTTCAATCCTTGCAATCCTGCGCTTTGTCTCCAAACTACAACTTTTATTTTGTACTATAGGATATGCTTATCCAACCAAATTGTATATTTTGTGCCCTTTGGCGATATAACATGGAAATAAGCTAAGCGACATTTTGTCATTTTGGCGGAACAATGTCATTAGTATGCATTTACGAAGAGTATTCAAGAAGTACGACGGCTAAAGCCGAAAATGCCCGAAATATTGACGAAGAGGCTCCGTAATTTTTCTCTTTGGAGCCAACAAATGTCTCATAAGTTATGACTAACAAACAATTGATTTTTCCATCTTACAAACAATAACTAAGCAAATGCAACGAAGTAAAGCAGCTGAAAATAGTTTGAACCGTAAAAACGCACGCATTTTGATTTCAGATAAATGTCACGATTGACACTGCCTCTCCAGCAAACAAAGACAACTTTTATATCAACCTAAATCTTAATCCACTTCAATCCTTGCAATCCTGCGCTTTATCTCCAAACTACTACTTTTATTTTGTACTATAGGATCTTTTTATCCTACTAAGTTGTATATTTTGTGCCATTTGGCGATATAACGTGGAAATAAGCTTAGCGACATTTTGCCATTTCGGTGGGACAGTCTCATCAGTATGCATTTACGAAGAGTATTCACGACGTGCGGCGGCTAAAACCGAAAATGCCCGAAATAATGACGAAGAAGCACCGTAATTTTTCTCCTAGGAGCCAACAAATGTCTCATAAGTTATGATAAACAAACAATTTATTTTTCCATCTTACAAACATTAGCTAAGGAAATTCAACAAAGTAAGGCAGCTAAAAATAGACTGAGCTGTATAACGCACGCATTTTGATTTCAGATAAATGTCACGATTGACAATGCCTCTCCTGCAAACAAAGGCAACTTTGATGTAAAGCTAAACTGTAATCCATTTCAATCCTTGCAATCCTGCGCTTTATCTCTAAACTACTACTTTTGTTTTGTACTATAAAATCTTTTTATCCAACTAAGTTGTATATTTTGTGCCATTTGGCGATATAACATGGAAATAAGTAAAGCAACATTTTTCCATTTCCGCGGGACAGTGTCATTTTTATGCATTTACGAAAAGTATTGATGAAGAGGCTCCGTAATTTTTCTCCGTGGAGCCAACAAACATCTCAGAAGTTATGACAAACAAACAATTTATTTTTCCATCTTACAAACATTAGCTAAGCAAATGCAAGTAAGTAAAGCGGCTCAAAATAGACTGAAATAAACAAAATAAACAAAACGAACAAAGAACGACAATAATACAAATACAAAACAAGACCCAAAATACAATACCTCACAAACAATAGAAGATAATGAGTGGTTCATGGGTACCGGTACATGCAGAAAGACCCCTAAATCTTAATCCACTTCAATCCTTGCAATCCTGCGCTTTATCTCCAAACTACTACTTTTATTTTGTACTATAGGATCTTTTTATCCTACTAAGTTGTAGATTTTGTGCCATTTGGCGATATAACGTGGAAATAAGCTTAGCCACATTTTGCCATTTCGGTGGGACAGTCTCATCAGTGTGCATTTACGAAGAGTATTCACGACGTGCGACGGCTAATACCGAAAATGCCCGAAATAATGACGAGGAAGCACCGTAATTTTTCTCCTAGGAGCCAACAAATGTCTCATAAGTTATGATAAACAAACAATTTGTTTTTCCATCTTACAAACATTAGCTAAGGAAATTCAACAAAGTAAAGCTGCTAAAAATAGACTGAGCCGTTATAACGCACGCATTTTGATGTCAGATAAATGTCAAGGTTGAACTGCCTCTCCAGCAAACAAAGGACACTTTGATATCAAGCTAAACTGTAATCCACTTCAATCCTTGCAATCCTGCGCTTTATTTCCAAACCACTACTTTTATTTTGTAGTATAGGATCTTTTTATCCTACTAAGTTGTATATTTTGTGCCATTTGGCGATATAATGTGGAAATAAGCTTAGCGATATTTTGCCATTTCGGTGGGACAGTCTCATCAGTATGCATTTGCAAAGATTATTCACGACATGCGACGGCTAAAACCGGAAGTGCCCGAAATATTGACGAAGAGGCTCCGTAATTTTTCTCCTAGCAGCCAACAAATGTCTAATAAGTTATGATAAACAAACAATTTATTTTTCCATCTTAAAAACATTAGCTAAGCAAATACAACGAAGTAAACCAGCTATAAATAGACTTAGCCGTTATAACACACGCATTTGGATTTCAGATAAATGTCAAGATTGACACTGCCTCTTTAGCAAACAAAGGACACTTTGATATCAAGCTAAACTGTAATCCACTTCAATCCTTGCAATCCTGCTTTTTATCTCCAAACTATAACTTTTATTTTCTACTATAGGATCTTCTTTTCCTACTAAGTTGTATATTTTGTGCCATTTGGAGATATAACCTGGAAATAAGCTTAGCCACATTTTGCCATTTCGGTGGGACAGTCTCATCAGTATGCATTTACGAAGAGTATTCACCATGTGCGACGGCTAAAACCGAAAATGCCCGAAATATTGACGAAGAGGCTCCGTAATTTTTCTCCTAGCAGCCAACAAATGTCTCATAAGTTATGATAAACAAACAATTTATTTTTCCATCTTACAAACATTAGCTAAGCAAATACAACGAAGTAAAGCAGCTAAAAATAGACTGAGCCGTTATAACGCACGCATTTTGATTTCAGATAAATGTCACGATTGACACTGCCTCTCCAGCAAACAAAGGACACTTTGATATAAAGCTAAACTGTAATCCACTTCAATCCTTGCAATCCTGCGCTTTATCTCTAAACTACTACTTTTGTTTTGTACTATAGAATCTTTTTATCCAACTAAGTTGTATATTTTGTGCCATTTGGCGATAAAACGTGAAAATAAGTTAAGCGACATTTTGCCATTTCGGCGGGACAGTGTCATTATTATGCATTTACGAAAAGTATTGACGAAGAGGCTCTGTAATTTTTCTCCTTGGAGCCAACAAAAATCTCAGAAGTTATGACAAACAAACAATTTATTTTTCCATGTTACAAACATTAGCTAAGCAAATGCAACTTAGTAAAGCGGTTCAAAATAGACCGAGCCGTTATAACGCACGCATTTTGATTTCAGATAAATGTCACTATTGACACTGCCTCTCCTGCAAATAAAGGCAACTTTGATTTTAAGCTAAACTGGGTAGATTCTGCATGTACCGGTCACATATTACGTGAATCAAAAGGAACAAAAAACGACAATAATACAAATGCAAAACAAGACCAAAAATACAATACCTCACAAACAATAGAAGACAATAAACGGTTCATGAATACCGGTACATGCAGAAAGACCCCAACTGTCTCATAAGTTATGATAAACAAACAATTTATTTTTCCATCTTTCAAACGTTAGTTAAGCAAATACAACGAAGTAAAGCAGTTAAAAATAGACTGAGCCGTTATAAGGCACGCATTTTGATTTCAGATAAACGTCAAGATTGACACTGCGTCACCAGCAAACAAACGCAACTTGGGACCTCATTAAAATGGAAATAAGAGGGTTTATCATTCAGTACTTTAAACGAAAAGCGAAAAAACAACGAGATGAAGAAAAAATATTGCACCAAAAACTAAATAACCTCCAAGCTAAAGCTGAAGAAAGTCCGCACGACAAAAACATCATACTCGAACTTCAACGCGCTAGATTACTTCTTAAAAAAATCATGCTAACGAGAACAAAAGGCGCAATCCTAAGAAGCAAAGTGAGATGGTACGAAGAAGGGGAACGTAACACGAAATATTTCTATAGCTTAGAAAAACGCCATCACGACATTAAAACAGTGTCAAAACTCAAAGTAGGTGAAAATTCCTATATAGACGATCAATTTGAAATCTTAGAAGAAAAAAAAAACTTTTACGAGTTACTGTACCGCTCCAACAACATAGATGACCAAAAAATTAAGAATTCGTCATTTTTTAAATCAGAAAATGTAACAGAACTTAACGAAGAAGAAATGAAATCCTGCGAAGGATTGGTAAACGAAGATGAATGTATCAACGCGCTCAAAGATTTCAGCAATAATAAATCTCCGGGTACCGATGGTCTTCCAGCAGAATTCTACCGACTTTTTTGGTCAGACATCTCCTTTGACCTACTTGCCAGCTACAATTACGCCTTTCACTACGGGACACTTTCTATAAGCCAAAGACGAGGAATAATCTCGCTTATACCAAAAAAATCTAAAGATAAAACAATCCTAGAAAATCTTAGGCCAATCTCACTCCTAAACGTTGACTACAAAATCCTCACTAAAGTTATAGCCAAGAGAATAGAAAACGTTCTGCCAACCTTAATAAACCCAGATCAAACAGGTTATGTAAAGGGCCGCTATATTGGTGAAAACGTACGACTGATTTACGATCTAATACACTACACAGACAAGCTAAATAAAAAAGGCATTGCTATTTTCTTGGACTTTCGATTCCATTGAATGGAACTATCTTCAAGAAACACTCCAGCTGTTTAACTTCGGCCTTGACACCCAAAACTGGATAAAAATATTCTATAACAATGTTACGAGTTGTGTCGTGAACAACGGCCACGCCTCTGTCTTTTTCTCCTTACTTCGGGGAGTCAGACAAGGTTGTCCTTTGTCTGGCGTCCTTTTTGTCCTCGGCATAGAACTTCTCTCTAGAGCTATAAGAAACGACCCGGCTATAAAAGGTATCCAAGTAAACAACCACGAACTAAAAGTAACTCAATATGCCGACGACACAACAGTATTTGTACGTGACCTTGACTCCGTTACAAGTCTATTAAAGCTATTAAACGATTTTAAAGAATGTTCCGGCCTAGAAATTAATACTACCAAAACCGAAGCAATGTGGTTAGGAAAATGAAACACAACACAGATGAACCTTTTGGTTTTAAATGGCCAAAAGAACCTATTAACGCACTCGGTGTTTTCTTTTCTTACAATCAAATAAACGCTGACAGACTCAATTTTGCCGAAAAAATACTTTACCTGGAGAAATTGTTGAACACTTGGAAACGAAGAAATTTAACTCTTTATGGAAAGATTAACATTGTCAAGACTCTTGGGATTTCTAAATTAGTTTATTCTGCTTCTGTATTGCCTGTTCCAGATCACTATATCCAAGAAATCAACAAACTAATTTTCAACTTTATTTGGTCCGGAAAGCCCCCCAAAATCAAAAGAAATACCTTAATCGGAGAAAAAAAAGATGGCGGCTTGAAAATGTGTGATTTCAAAATCATGGAAAAGGCACTGAAGCTAGCTTGGATAAGGAGAATTCAGGATGATTCACAAGCTTCCTGGAAAATAATCCCTAATCATCTTTTGCACAAACACGGAAATCTTGTCTTTTTAACAAAATGCAGCTTCCCAGCAAATATACTTGACAATGACAACAAACTCCCCACTTTTTATAAAATAATGCTAAAATATTGGTATGAGTTCAAAGTCGCAACGAAAACCGATTGCGGAACGCATCCTAGAAACGAATAATTGTGGAACAACAGAAAAATCCTGATAGAAAACAAACCTGTTTTTTACAACAATTGGTACAACGCTGGCATTACCAAAATAAGCGACATATTAAACCAAAACAGTGGGTTTTTGAAATTGCACGAGTTCGCTCTAAAATTTAATTTTAATGTCCCTTTTACGACATACTATGGTCTGGTTAAAGCAATTCCAAATGAGTGGAAAGCCAATTTTAAAAGCCCAACTCCGAATTTTGAACACAATACACCAGTCAACATCCAGACAACTAGATATATTTACTCCTCTCTTTTAAAAGCCGTTTGCGTTCCTCCCACCGCTGAAACCAAAATTCTCCGCCACGGGTTCACAAAAAAGACCATTCAGAAAGTTTATCTCATGCCATTCGCCGTCACAAACGAAGTAAAAATAATCATGTTTCAATACAAAGTGATTCAAAACATACTCCCAACCCGCGTCTCACTTCATCGAGACGGCCTCCTAGAAAACCCTATATGCAACTTATGCAATGCCGAAAAATAAACTTTAGATCACCTGCTAATAAACTGTGCTCTCACAATCGATTTTTGGACCATGTTTCAAAACTGGTGGTACCAAAAAACATGTGAAATAATAACGTTAACTACAAGCCATATACTTTACGGCTGGCATGATAGAACAAAGCATTGGCAAACATTAAACTATTGTCTATTAATTGCCAAATATTGTATCTTTTGCACAAGCCTTCGCGGAAACGTCTTAGATTTCGAATGTTTTATACTGAGTGTTCAAGAAAAACTTAAAATTCTTAAAGAAATAGCGACTACAAAGAAAGCACTTCAGAAGTATTATCGCACCTGGGCGCCACTACTCTAGTTTTTTTACTTTACTTGTGTACATATTTTTTTTTTCGTATGTGTAAACTACGTAACTGCTACTAACACTGTAATAGCCAACTTTGATATCAAGCAAAACTGTAATCCATTTCAATCCTTGCAATCCTGCGCTTTATCTCCAAACTACTACTTTTAATTTGTACTATAGGATCTTTTTATCCTACTAAGTTGTACATTTTGTGCCATTTGGCGATATAACGTGGAAATAAGCTTAGCGACATTTTGCCATTTCGGTGGGACACTCTCATCTGTATGCATTTACGAAGAGTATTCACGAAGTGCGAGCCAAAAACCGAAAATTCCCGAAAAATGCCCGTACTTATCGCTGAAAATACGTTTTAGCCAAGCTAATCGTACAGCTTTGACCAAGCTTTCAATATCTGTCATTTTAATGCCACCGTCTTCATAACTGTTTATTGAAGAGAGCCTTGTTACTGTATCCTTTCCATTCCATAAAAAGGAGAAAATCAAACTATTTACTTGTTTGATGATTTTACTTGGAGGTGAAAGAACCGAAGATATAAAAACTAGTTTTGGAATAAGTAATGATTTGATTATAGTTACTTTACCATAAATGGACAGTCCTCTAGATGACCATATATTTGTCAGCGGCTTTATGCTGTCAACCTTCTCTTGAAAGTTTTTTTCGTAAAATAATGATAGGTCATATGTAAAAAAGGTTCCTAAAGCTTTAATGGGTTCACTTGGCCATTTAATACCAAACGGTTTTTCGTCTTTTCTTTTAAGCGAACCAATCCACATTCCTTCTGTTTTAGAACTATTTATCTCCAACCCACTGAAGTTCTTAAATACGTCTAGTTCTTCAAATAGCGTTTTTGCAGAATTTTCATCAGACAGGGTTGCTCTGGTATCGTCTACGTATTGCAATAGCTTGGCTTCATAATTTCCTATTTTAATTCCTTTGATATCAACATTTTGACGAATGAAGATTGCCAAGCTTTCAACAGCTAAGATAAAGAGATAGGGGGACAAGGGATCACCCTGCCTCACACCACGTTCTAAAGTAAAATAGTCTGATGTCATTTTATTATATTTTACACAGCTTTGAATATTTGTATAAAACATTTTGACCCAATTTATGAAATTGGGGCCAAAATTAAAGGCAACTGAAAAAAAGATAACGCCATTCTAAAGAGTCGAAAGCTTTTTTAAAGTCAAAGAAAATCAAGATACCTGGAATATTCTTACTGTCTGTAAATTCCATTATATCGAAAATTGATCGAATAGTCTGACCAATATAGCGATCTTCAACATAACCTGTTTGATTATGATATTCGGTAAAACTTTCTTTAATCTTAAAGCAATCACTTTTGAAATTATTTTTGCATCCACATTCATAAGAGAGATTGGCCTCCAATTTTCAATGAGAGTTCGATCTTTATGTTGCTTTTCTATAAGAGTTATAATTGCTTTTCTTTGAGAGCTAGACATTTCGCCGTGGTTGAAACACTCCCTCACACTTTCCATAACTAAACTTCTATTGGTATTCCATCATTACCAGGAGATTCGTTACTCTCAAAACTGTTAAGAATGGCTGCAATTTCTTCAACAAATATTTCTTCTTCAGAAGATTGTTTTTGTTCTTCTGATAATCTTGGTATATTCAAATTATTTAAAAATTCGTTTGCATTTTCTTTATCCTCATCTGTTACGTTTGAGTGGTACAAGCTATGGTAAAAACGTTTTTGTTCGTTCAGTATCCCAAAAGGATCAGATGTAATGGCACCACTTATTAATAGTTTTCTTATGTATTTTTTGACGTGATTAAGCTTCTCTAAATTTAGAAAATATTTTGTACTTCTCTCGCCATGCTCGTGCCATCGTGCCCTTGCGCGAATAATTACACTCCTTGTTTTTTCCTCATAATAACTTTCTAGATTTTTTCGTTTGCCTCATTTAGAGTATTTAGGTTAGAGTCGGAAGGGTCCTGTTCCAATTTTTTAGTTGCTTCCTCGTATACTTGTTGTAAATTTTTTTCCATTGCAGATCGTTCTTTGGCTTTCTTTTTCGAGAACAAAATAGCATGGTGCCGAATATTATACTTAATCCAATCCCAGATACACCTTTTTTCTGATAAATTCTCGCTTCCTGTTGTTTTCCAAAGTGGAATATTTTGTTTTAATTCTTCCAGATAATTCGGATCTTCAAGAAGAGAGACGTTCATTTTCCAGAAGCCAGGCCCCTTTAAGTTTTGATTGGAGTCGGTTAAATTCAACTCAATTGCTGCATGATCAGTTTTTATAGCTGGAATGATATCGGTTGTATTTACAAAATCCTGTAAGTTGTTTGATATCAAGCCAGTAATCTAAACGACAGAAAATTGGTGGAGATTTTTGGCTCCAAGTGTAACTTCCAGTTTGTGGATTTTTAATTCTCCAAACGTCGACAAGGTCCGATTTATTTTGTAAACATTCAATATTGTCTATAACCATTTTTATAGGTACCATAACGCCACTTTTCTTATCTCAAAATCGTCGTACTGGCCGCAAATCATTGCCAAAAAGCGAAAACAGTGCATTTCTATGAAAAGTGCACAAAACGCACGCTTCGGGCCGTGCGGGGCAAGGTTTGGCAAAATCTTACTTTTGAGCACACCAGATCTCAAAATCGTCGTACTGCCCTCAAATCATCGCCAAAAACCGAAAACAGTGCATTACTATGAAAAGTGCACAAAACGCACCTTTGGGGCCGTGCGGAGCAATTTTTGGCAAATCTTACTTTTAAGCACACCAGATCTCAAAATCGTCGTACTGGCCTCAAATCATCGCCAAAAAGCGAAAACAGTGCATTTCTATGAAAAGTGCACAAAACGCACGTTTTGGGCCGTGCGGAGTAAGGTTTGGCAAAATCTCACTTTTTAGCACACTATATCTCAAAATCGTCATACTGACCTCAAATCATCGCCAAAAACCGAAAACAGTGCATTTCTATGAAACGTGCACAAAATGCACGTTTGGGGCCGTGCGGAGCAAGTTTTGGCAATATCTCACTTTTCGGCACACCAGATCTCAAAGTCGTCGCACTGGCCTCAATCATTGCGAAAAACCGAAAACAGGACATTTCTATGAAAAATGCGCAAAACGTACGTTTCGGGCCGTGCGTAGCAAGTTTTGGCAAAATCTCACTTTTTAGCACACCAGATCTCAAAATCATCCTGCTGGACTCAAATCATCGCCAAAAAGCGAAAACAGTGCGTTTCTATGAAAAAAGGCACAAAATGTACGTTTCGGGCCGTGCGGAGCAAGTTTTGGCAAAATCTCACTTTTGGGCACACCAGATTTCAAAGTCGTCGCACTGGCCTCAAATCATCGCGAAAAACCGAAAACAGTGCATTTCTATGTAAAATGCACATGACGTAACGTTTCGGGCCGTGCGGAGCAAGTTTTGGCAAAAACTCACTTTTGGGCACACCAGACCTCACAGTCGTCGCACTGGCCTCAAATCATCGCGAAAAACCGAAAAGAGTGCATTTCTATGAAAAATGCACAAAACGTACGTTTCCGGCCGTGCGGAGCAAGTTTTGGCAAAATCTCACTTTTGAGCACACCAGATCTCAAAATCGTCGTACTGGCCTCAAATCATCGCGACAAACCGAAAACAGTGCATTTCTATGAAAAATGCACAAAACGTACGTTTCGGGCCATGCGGAGCAAGTTTTGGCAAAATCCCACTTTTTAGCACACCAGATCTCCGCCTATCCTAACGAGCATTTGTATATCACGTTGAAGGTTGTAGCCGTAAAAGAAGCAGCCTGTTATCCTACACATCCTCTCCTTATGATGGCTTCTTTTCTTCTGCTCGCTGTCGCTCTTCAGGGGACTTGCTGCTTCCTTTTTCGTTTTCTTCACGGGCGCTTCGTCATCGCTCTTCAGAGGACTTGCTGTTTTCTTTTTCGTTTTCTTTACGGGCGCTTGGAAATCGCTGTCGCTGTCTGTTGTAAGAGCACTTGCTGTTTTCTCTTTTGCCTTCTTTACAGGTTCGTAGTCGCCCTCAGTGTCTGTTGGTGTGGCTTTCTTTTCCTGGACTTCTTCTCTTCCTCGTCTCTCTCAATGTCCTTATCTGCATCGCCAACTGTTTGATCTTCGTTTAAGTGAAACGTTTCTGGCGCACAGTCTAGCGTTAACTTGTACATTCCATATAATGTCTCAGTGTCAAGGGCTCTTGAGGCTTGGTCATCAATCTCTCATTGCTGAGAGATCATTGACATGCACCCCAAGGCCCGTTTGGCGCACCTTTGTAGCACCTTCGAGGCTAGGTCATCAATCTCTCGTTTCTGAGAGATCCAGGACATGCACCCCAAGGCCCGTTTGGCGCCCCTTTGTAGCATTTCAAGGCCCAAAGCATCCGCTGCTTGGTAAAGAACTGCACAGTGGCGATAATCGGAGCGAAACGTGTTCCAGTTAATGTCTTTGTCCTTGTTGTACGGTACTCTTTGTCTTTTTACCTTCAAGACATCCTTCGCTGCTTGGTCACCATTATAAGCATTATAATATATTATATTATATTATATTATATTATATTATATTATTATATTATATTATATTATATTATATTATATTATATTATATTATATTATATTATATTATATTATATTATATTATATTATATTATATTATATTATATTATATTATATTATATTATATTATATTATATTATATTATATTATATTATATTATATTATATTATATTATATTATATTATATTATATTTATTATATTATATTAGCTTCTGTTGAGGTGTTTTCGCATGTGTTCGAGGTTTTGAACTAGAAGCATAAGGTTGAGCCGATATCAAAACCGAGTGTATTCGCAGATAGTATAAAAGTCATGCTATATATCCTGCAAATTTGAATTTGTTTGATGTAATCCCCTCAGAGATATTAACGATCAAATTGTAGCCTCGTTTCCATGTTTGAAAAACTTGTAAAACAGGCTAGAAACAAACCGTTGAGCCGATAATAACGCCGAGTGTATTGGCAAATAGTATTAAAGACGTTGTATATATCCTGCGAATTTGAGGAACTGTGATAAAATCCCGTCAGAGATATTAACTATCAAAGTATAGCCTCGTTTGCATGTTTGACGCACTTTTGGATCCGCCATGTTGGACAAAATTCAACTGTTAATAACTCGCACGTTTTAGAAGCTGTTTCCTTGACTTTAGCAATACGGTTAGATCACTTTGGGATCTAACTCGATTGATATAAACACGGCCATAAACACAAGATCTGACGATGTTATTAACGGTTGAAATTTCCAGCTAATCAATTATTCAGTTATTAATTACTCCTAAGCACAATGATGAATTCACGCAAAACGTACACCAAAGTGTTCCTTTGCTGGTGTATCAACTAAATCTATCATAAAAGTATAGATAAACCCTCGTCCTTTTTCTCTAAAAGCCATAAAGTGATTTCTTGAGGGGAGGGTTAAATATCTAAAGATAAACTGCTGACTATGCAAAAGCAAACACTTTCGGTTGGAAAAACAGTTTCCTAGAATAGCACTAGGACCTTATGTCATAGTTCTGATAGTTGGTTTGGTCGTGCATAGTCTTCAAAAGGTCTAAATAGAGTACAAATGAGCAGCACAAAAGAGCGTGTACTCACCGCTCCATGGCTTGCCCCTGCTGTGATGACCAGCTTCATGTACGGACACTGATATGTCTTAAAACGTACCCCATCATAACTCCTAAAGTATTACCGCTTTATACTTCAAATTTAGCAGATAGTACAAAATCATAAGGTTAGTAGATTGACAGTGTAGATGTCTCATTGTGACGTCATTATGACATCATTGAAAATCGCTAGGAAAAACATATTTTTTGAAACCTAAATGCTGAATGGAGAAAGATATGGACTTGTGCTTTGATGTGCTACATTTACAGATTATTACGATGTTCTGTACCAAGTTTCAGATGATTTGGATAAATTGTCCATTTTTTATAATTGTTTTCTTTGAGAAAAATTCTAAAATGGCGGTCCTGATTCTTGGATGGCATCAAATTTTGAAACCTAAATTCTAAATGGAGACAGATATTGTGCGATTTCAATGAAAAGTGCACAAAACGCACGTTTGGAGCCGTGTGGAGCAAGAATTTTTGACAAAATCTCACTTTTGAGCACACACCAAATCTCAAAATCGTCGTACTGACCTCAAATCATCGCCAAATCAGGAAAGCAGTGCGATTTCCATGAAAAGTGTACGAAACGCAGGTTTGGGGCCGTGCGGAGCAAGTTTTAGCAAAATCTTACTTTTGAGCACACCAGATCTCGAAATGGGCGTACTGGCCTCAAATCATCGCCAAATCGGTAAAACAGTGCGATTTCTAAGTCTGGCAAGTCTGTCCTTTATGTAACCTTAAAAATCAATCTCTAAGACACATGTTAATTACTTGCAGTGTATCCTCGTCGTTTTGGACTTGTTTTCTAACTGGAGGCGAGAAACATTTAATGAAAAACTGACTTTATCTGAAAATAGTAGTTTATACGGTTGGCACTAAGAGTCAAACAATTGGAAACTTCTTAACTACTGTTTGATTGTCGCCACGGGCTAAGTGAATGCTAGTGCAACTCCCTTAAGTCATTGTCGTCAGTGACTTTTTACGTTTTTGAGTGATTTTCTGCATATAACCGATCCATTGTCAATGAGTTAACATATACTCTTTTAAGCTATATTGTACTTTTTTTCAATTAATATATTATTTTTCTTCTCTTTTTGCATATGTATCGTAATTATTATACTCTTTTGCTTTCTTTTTTTCATTGTATTGCAAAACACTGTATTTACTGTTTGTAATACAAAAATCAGTATGCATTTACGAAGAGTATTCAAGAAGTGCGACGGCTAAAACCGAAAATGCCCGAAATATAGACCAAGAGGCTCCGTAATTTTTCTCCTAGGAGCCAACAAATGTCTCATAAGTTATGACAAACAAACAATTTATTTTTCTTCAAAAATAGTACACTGCCTCTCCTGCAAATAAAGGCAACTTTGATTTCAAGCTAAACTGGGTAGATTCTGCATGTACCGGTCACATATTACGCAACACACCAGATCTCAAAATTGTCGCACTGGCGTCAAATCATCGCCAAAAACCGAAAAGAGTGCATTTCTATGAAAAATGCACAAAACGTACGTTTCGGGCCGTGCGGAGCAAGTTTTGGCAAAATCTCACTTTTGGGCACACCAGATCTCAAAGTCGTCGCACTGGCCTCAAATCATCGCCAAAACCGAAAAGAGTGCATTTCTATGAAAAATGCACAAAACATAAGTTTCGGGCTGTACGGAGCAAGTTTTGGCAAAATCTCACTTTTTAGAGTACCAGATCTCAAAATCATCCTGGTGAACTCAAATTACGCCAAAAAAGCGAAAACAGTGCATTTCTATGAAAAGTGCACAAAACGCACGTTTGGGGCCGCGAGGAGCAAGTTTTAGCAAAATCTCACTTTTGAGCACACCAGATCTCAAAATCGTCGTACTGACCTCAAATCATCGCGACAAACCGAAAACAGTATTTTTCTATGAAAAATACACAAAACGTACGTTTCGGGCCATGCGGAGCAAGTTTTGGCAAAATCTCACTTTTTAGCACACCAGATCTCAAAATCATCCTGGTGAACTCAAATCATTGCCAAAAAGCGAAAACAGTGCATTTCTATGAAAAGTGCACAAAACGCACGTTTGGGGCCGTGCGGAGCAAGTTTTGGCAAAATCTCACTTTTTAGCACACCAGATCTCAAAATCGTCGTACTGGCCTCAAATCATCGACGTCAAACGGGGAATGTCTTCCTTTTCTATGCCGCCTATCCTAACGAGCATTTGTATATCACGTTGAAGGTTGTAGCCGTAAAAGAAGCAGGCTGTTATCCTACACATCCTCTCCTTATGATGGCTTCTTTTCTTCTGCTCGCTGTCGCTCTTCAGGGGACTTGCGGCTTTCTTTTTCGTTTTCTTCACGGGCGCTTCGTCATCGCTCTTCAGGAGACTTGCTGTTTTCTTTTTCGTTTTCTTTACGGGCGCTTGGAAATCGCTGTCGCTGTCTGTTGTAAGAGCACTTGCTGTTTTCTCTTTTGCCTTCTTTACAGGTTTGTAGTCGCCCTCACTGTCTGTTGGTGTGGCTTTTCTTTTCTTGGACTTCTTCTCTTCCTCGTCTCTCTCAATGTCCTTATCTGCATCGCCAACTGTTTGATCTTCGTTTAAGTGAAACGTTTCTGGCGCACAGTCTAGCGTTAACTTGTACATTCCATATAATATCTCAGTTTCAAGGGCTCTTGAGGCTTGGTCATCAATCTCTCATTGCTGAGAGATCATCGACATGCACCCCAAGGCCCGTTTGGCGCACCTTTGTAGCACCTTCGAGGCTAGGTCATCAATCTCTCGTTTCTGAGAGATCCAGGACATGCACCCCAAGGCCCGTTTGGCGCCCCTTTGCAGCATTTCAAAGCCCAAAGCATGCACTGCTTGGTAAAGAACTGCACAGTGGCGATAATCGGAGCGAAACGTGTTCCAGTTAATGTCTTTGTCCTTGTTGTACGGTACTCTTTGTCTTTTTACCTTCAAGACATCCTTCGCTGCTTGGTCACCATTATAAGCATGATAATATATTTTATTATATTATATTATATTAGCTTCTGTTGAGGTGTTTTCGCATGTGTTCGAGGTTTTGAACTAGAAGCATAAGGTTGAGCCGATATCAAAACCGAGTGTATTCGCAGATAGTATAAAAGTCATGCTATATATCCTGCAAATTTGAATTTGTTTGATGTAATCCCCTCAGAGATATTAACGATCAAATTCTAGCCTCGTTTCCATGTTTCAAAAACTTGTAAACAAGGCTAGAAACAAACCGTTGAGCCGATAATAACGCCGAGTGTATTGGCAAATAGTATTAAAGACGTTGTATATATCCTGCGAATTTGAGGAAGTGTGATAAAATCCCGTCAGAGATATTAACTATCAAAGTATAGCCACGTTTGCATGTTTGACGCACTTTTGGATCCGCCATGTTGGACAAAATTCAACTGTTAATAACTCGCACGTTTTAGAAGCTGTTTCCTTGACTTTAGCACCACGGTTAGATCACTTTGGGATCTAACTCGATTGATATAAACACGGCCATAAACACAAGATCTGACGATGATATTAACGGTTGAATTTTGCAGCTAATTAATTATTCAGTTATTAATTACTCCTAAGCACAATGATGAATTCACGCAAAACGTACACCAAAGTGTTCCTTTCCTGGTGTATCAACTACATCTATCATAAAAGTATAGATAAACCCTCGTCCTTTGTCTCTAAAAGCCATAAAGTGACTTCTTGAGGGGAGGGTTAAATATCTAAAGATAAACTGCTGACTATGCAAAAGCAAACACTTTCGGTTGGGAAAACAGTTTCCTAGAATAGCACTAGGACCTTATGTCATAGTTCTGATAGTTGGTTTGGTCGTGCATAGTCTTCAAAAGGTCTAAATAGAGCACAAATGCGCAGCGCAGCACAAAAGAGCGTGTACTCACCGCTCCATGGCTTGCCCCTGCTGTGATGACCAGCTTCATGTACGGACACTGATATGTCTTAAAACGTACCCCATCATAACTCCAAAAGTATTACCGCTTTGGACTTCAAATTTAGCAGATAGTACAAAATCATAAGGTTAGGAGATTGACAGTGTCGATGTCTCATTGTGACGTCATTATGACATCATCGAAAATGGCTAGGAAAAAACATATTTTTTGAAACCTTAATGCTGAATGGAGAAAGATATGGACTTGTGCTTTGATGTGCTACATTTACAGATTATTAAGATGTTCTGTACCAAGTTTCAGATGATTTGGATAAATTGTCCATTTTTTATAATTGTTTTCTTTGAGAAAAATTCTAAAATGGCGGTCCTGATTCTTGGATGGCATCATATTTTGAAACCTAAAGTCTAAATGGAGACAGATATCGTGCGATTTCTATGAAAAGTGCACAAAACGCACGTTTGAGGCCGTGCGGAGCAAGAATTTTTGACAAAATCTCACTTTTGAGCACACACCAAATCTCAAAATCGTCGTACTGACCTCAAATCATCGCCAAATCAGGAAAACAGTGCGATTTCTATTAAAAGTGTACGAAACGCAGGTTTGGGGCCGTGTGGAGCAAGTTTTAGCAAAATCTCACTTTTGAGCACACCAGATCTCGAAATCAGCGTACTGGCCTCAAATCATCGCCAAATCGGCAAAACAGTGCGATTTCTAAGTCTGGCAAGTCTGTCCTTTATGTAACCTTAAAAATCAATCTCTAAGACACATGTTAATTACTTGCAGTGTATCCTCGTCGTTTTGGACTTTTTTTCTAACTGGTGGCGAGAAACATTTAATGAAAAACTGACTTTATCTGAAAATAGTATTTTATACGGTTGGCACTAAGAGTCAAACAATTGGAAAGTTCTTAACTACTGTTTGATTGTCGCCATGGGCTAAGTGAATGCTAGTGCAACTCCCTTAAGTCATTGTCGTCAGTGACTTTTTACGTTTTTGAGTGATTTTCTGCATATAACCGATCCAATGTCAATGAGTTAACATATACTCTTTTAAGGTATATTGTACTTTTATTCAATTAATATATTATTTTTCCTTTCTTTTGCATATGTATCGTAATTATTATACTCTTTTGCTTTTTTTTTCATTGTATTGCAAAACACTGTATTTACTATTTGTAATACAAAAATCAGTATGCATTTACGAAGAGTATTCACGAAGTGCGACGGCTAAAACCGAAAATGCCCGAAATATTGACGAAGAGGCTCCGTAATTTTTCTCCTAGGAGCCAACAAATGTCTCATAAGTTATGACAAACAAAGAATTGATTTTTCCATCTTACAAACATCAACTAAACAAATGTAACGAAGTAAAGCGGCTCAAAATAGACTGAGCCGTTCTAACGCACGCATTTTGATTTCAGATAAATGTCACGATTGACACTGCCTCTCCAGCAAACTAATTCAACTTTTATATCAAGCTAAATGTTAATCCACTTCAATCCTTGCAATCCTGCGCTTTGTCTCCAAACTACTACTTTTATTTTGTACTATAGGATATGTTTATCCAACCAAATTGTATATTTTGTGCCCTTTGGCGATATAACATGGAAATAAGCTAAGCGACATTTTGTCATTTCGGCGGAACAGTGTCATAACTATGCATTTACGAAGAGTATTCACGACGTGCGACGGCTAAAACCGAAAATGCCCGAAATAATGACGAAGAAGCTCCGTAATTGGAGCCAACAAATGTCTCATAAGTTATGATAAACAAACTATTTCTTTTTCCATCTTACAAACATTAGCTAAGCAAATGCAACTAAGTAAAGCGGCTCAAAATAGACTGAGCTGTTATAACGCACGCATTTTAATTTCAGATAAATGTCACTATTGACACTGGCTCTCCTGCAAATAAAGGCAACTTTGATTTGAAGCTAAACTGGGTAGATTCTGCATGTACCGGTCACATATTACGTCAAACAAAAGGAACAAAGAACGACAATAATACAAATGCAAAACAAGACCAAAAATACAATACCTCACAAACAATAGAAGATAATGAGTGGTTCACGGGTACCGGTTCAGGCAGAAAGACCCCTAAACTGTAATCCACTTCAATCCTTGCAATCCTGCGCATTATCTCTAAACTACTTCTTTGTTTTGTACTATGGGATATTTTATCCAACCAAGTTGTATATTTTTGCATTTGGCGATATAACGTGGAAATAAGTTTAGCGACATTTTGCCATTTCGGTGGGACAGTATCATCAGTATGCATTTACGAACAGTATTCACGACGTACGACGGCTAAAACCGAAAATGCCCGAAATAATGACGAAGTAGCTTCGTAATTTTTCTCCTAGGAGCCAACAAATGTCTCATAAGTTATGGTAAACAAACAATTTATTTTTCCATCTTACAAACATTAGCTAAGCAAATTCAACGAAGTAAAGCAGCTATAAATAGACTGAGCCGTTATAACGCGCGCATTTTGATTTCAGATAAATGTCAAGATTGACACTGCCTCTCCAGCAAACAAAGGAAACTTTGATATCAAGCTAAACTGTAATCCACTTCAATCCCCGTGGGATCCTGCGCTTTATCTGCAAACTACTACTTTTATTTTGTACTATAGGATCTTTTTATCCTACTAAGTTGTATATTTTGTGCCATTTGTCGATATAACGTGGAAATAAGTTTAGCGACATTTTGCCATTTCGGTGGGACAGTCTCATTACTATGCATTTACGAAGAGTATTCACGATGTGCGAGGGCTAAAACCGAAAATGCCCGAAATATAGAGGTTTTGCACGGCAGCCATGTTGCATGGCAGGAACAATAGATTCTTTTCCCTATGGGAAAGAATGTTCTTTCTAATGCAAAACATTTTCATTGTTCCTGCCATGCAACATGGCTGCCGTGCAAAACCTCTATTGACGAAGAGGCTCCGTAAGTTTTCTCCTTGGAGCCAACAAATGTCTCATAAGTTATGATAAACAAACAATTGTTTTTTTTCATTTTACAAACATTAGCTAAGCAAATACAACGAAGTAAAGCAGCTAAAAATAGACTGAGCCGTTATAACGCACGCATTTTGATTTCAGATAAACGTCAAGATTGACACTGCCTCACCAGCAAACAAACGCAACTTTGATATCAAGCAAAACTGTAATCCATTTCAATCCTTGCAATCTTGCGCTTTATCTCCAAACTACTACTTTTATTTTGTACTATAGAATCTTTTTATCCAACTAAGTGGTACATTTTGTGCCATTTGGCGATATAACGTGGAAATAAGTTAAGCGACATTTTGCTATTTCGGCGGGACAGTGTCATTATTATGCATTTACGAAAGGTATTGACGAAGAGGCTCCGTAATTTTTCTCCTTGGAGCCAACAAAAATCTCAGAAGTTATGAGAAACAAACAATTTATTTTTCCATCTTACAAACATTAGCTAAGCAAATGCAACTAAGTGAAGCGGCTCAAAATAGACTGAGCCGTTATAACGCACGCATTTTGATTTCAGATAAATGTCACGATTGACACTGCCTCTTCTGCAAACAAAGGCAACTTTGATATAAAGCTAATCTGGGTAGATTCTGCATGTACCGGTCACATATTACGTAAAACAAAAGGAACAAAGAACGACAATAATACAAATGTAAAACAAGACCAAAAATACAATACCTCACAAACAATAGAAGATAATGAGTAGTTCATGGGTACCGGTACATGCAGAAAGACCCATAAACTGTAATCCACTTCAATCCCCGTGCAATCCTGCGCTTTATCTCCAAACTTCTACTTTTATTTTGTACTATAGGATCTTTTTTTATCCTACTAAGTTGTATATTTTGTGCCATTTGGCGATATAACGTGGAAATAAGTTTAGCGACATTTTGCCATTTCGGTGGGACAGTCTCATTACTATGCATTTACGAAGAGTATTCACGATGTGCGAGGGCTAAAACCGAAAATGCCCGAAATATTGGCGAAGAGGCTCCGTAAGTTTTGTCCTTGGAGCCAACAAATGTCTCATAAGTTATGATCAACAAACAATTTATTTTTCCATCTTACAAACATTAGCTAAGCAAATTCAGCGAAGTAAAGCAGCTAAAAATAGACTGAGCTGTTATAACGCACGCATTTTGATTTCAGATAAATGTCACGATTGACATTGACGTGGAAATAAGCTTAGCGACATTTTGGCATTTCGGTGGGACACTCTCATCAGTATGCATTTACGAAGAGTATTCACCAAGGGCGAGCCTAAAACCGAAAATTCCAGAAAAATGGCCGTATTTATCGCTGAAAATACGTTATAGCCAAGCTAATCGTACAGCTTTGACCAAGCTTTCAATATCTGTCATTTTAATGCCACCGTCTTCATAACTGTTTATTGAAGAGAGCCTTGTTACTTTATCCTTTCCATTCCATAAAAAGGAGAAAATCAAACTATTTACTTGTTTAATGATTTTACTTGGTGGTGAAAGAACCGAAGATATAAAAACTAGTTTTGGAATAAGAAATGATTTGATTATAGTTACTTTACCATAAATGGACAGTCCTCTAGATGACCATATATTTGTCAGCTGCTTTATGCTGTCAACCTTCTCTTGAAAGTTTTTTTTCGTAACATAATGATAGGTCATATGTAAAAAAGGTTCCTAAAGCTTTAATGGGTTCACTTGGCCATTTAATACCAAACGGTTTTTCGTCTTTTCTTTTAAGGGAACCAATCCACATTTCTTCTGTTTTAGAACTATTTATCTCCAACCCACTGAAGTTCTTAAATACGTCTAGTTCTTCAAATAGCGTTTTTGCAGAATTTTCATCAGACAGGGTTGCTGTGGTATCGTCTGCGTATTGCAGTAGCTTGGCTTTATAATTTCCTATTTTAATTCCTTTGATATCAACATTTTGACGAATGGAGATTGCCAAGCTTGCAACAGCTAAGATAAAGAGATAGGGGGACAAGGGATCACCCTGCCTCACACCACGTTCTAAAGTAAAATAGTCTGATGTCATTACATTATTTATTACACAGCTTTGAATATTTGTATAAAACATTTTGACCCAATTTATAAAATTGGGGCCAAAATTAAAGGCCTCAAGGCAACTGAAAAAAAGATAATGCCATTCTAAAGAGTCGAAAGCTTTTTTAAAGTCAAAGAAAATCAAGATACCTGGAATATTCTTACTGTCTGTAAATTCCATTATATCGGAAATTGATCGAATAGTCTCACCAATATAGCGATCTTCGACATAACCTGTTTGATTATGATATTCGGTAAAACTTTCTTTAATCTTAAAGCAATCACTTTTGAAATTATTTTTGCATCCACATTAATAAGAGAGATTGGCCTCCAATTTTCAATGAGAGTTCGATCTTTATGTTGCTTTTCTATAAGAGTTATGATTGCTTTTCTTTGAGAGCTAGACATTTCGCCGTGGTTGAAACACTCCCTCACACTTTCCATAACTAAACTTCTATTGGTATTCCATCATTACCAGGAGATTTGTTACTCTCAAAACTGTTAAGAATGGCTGTAATTTCTTCAACAAATATTTCTTCTTCACAAGATTGTTTTTGTTCTTCTGATAATCTTGGTATATTCAAATTATTTAAAAATTCGTTTGCATTTTCTTTATCCTCATCTGTTACGTTTGAGTGGTACAAGCTATGCTAAAAACGTTTTTGTTCGTTCAGTATCCCAAAAGGATCAGATGTAATGGCACCACTTATTAATAGTTTTCTTATGTGTTTTTTGACGTGATTAAGCTTCTCTAAATTTAGAAAATATGTTGTACTTCTCTCGCCATGCTCGTGCCATCGTGCCCTTGCGCGAATAATTACACCCCTTGTTTTTTCCTCATAATAACTTTCTAGAGTTTCTTTTGCTTCATTTAGAGTATTTAGGTTGGAGTCGGAAGGGTCCTGTTTGAATTTTTTAGTTGCATCCTCGTATAATTGTTGTAAATGTTTTTCCATTGCAGATCGTTCTTTGGCTTTCTTTTTCGAGAACAAAATAGCATGGTTCCGAATATTGTACTTAATCAGATCCCATATACACCTTTTTCTGATAAATTCTCGCTTCCTGTTGTTTTCCAAAGTGGAATATTTTGTTTTAATTCTTCCAGATAATTCGGATCTTCAAGAAGAGAGACGTTCATTTTCCAGAAGCCAGGCCCCTTTAAGTTTTGATTGGAGTCGGTTAAATTCAACTCAATTGCTGCATGATCAGTTTTTATAGCTGGAATGATATCGGTTGTATTTACAAAATCCTGTAAGTTGTTTGATATCAAGCCAGTAATCTAAACGACAGAAAATTGGTGGAGATTTTTGGCTCCAAGTGTAACATCTAGTTTGTAGATTTTTAATTCTCCAAACGTCGACAAGGTTCGATTTATTTTGTAAACATTCAATATTGTCTATAACCATTTTTATAGGTACCATAACGCCACCTTTCTTATCTCAAAATCGTCGTACTGGCCGCAAATCATTGCCAAAAAGCGAAAACAGTGCATTTCTATGAAAAGTGCACAAAACGCACGCTTCGGGCCGTGCGGGGCAAGGTTTGGCAAAATCTTACTTTTGAGCACACCAGATCTCAAAATCGTCGTACTGCCCTCAAATCATCGCCAAAAACCGAAAACAGTGCATTACTATGAAAAGTGCACAAAACGCACCTTTGGGGCCGTGCGGAGCAATTTTTGGCAAATCTTACTTTTAAGCACACCAGATCTCAAAATCGTCGTACTGGCCTCAAATCATCGCCAAAAAGCGAAAACAGTGCATTTCTATGAAAAGTGCACAAAACGCACGTTTTGGGCCGTGCGGAGTAAGGTTTGGCAAAATCTCACTTTTTAGCACACTATATCTCAAAATCGTCATACTGACCTCAAATCATCGCCAAAAACCGAAAACAGTGCATTTCTATGAAACGTGCACAAAATGCACGTTTGGGGCCGTGCGGAGCAAGTTTTGGCAATATCTCACTTTTCGGCACACCAGATCTCAAAGTCGTCGCACTGGCCTCAATCATTGCGAAAAACCGAAAACAGTGCATTTCTATGAAAAATGTACAAAACGTACGTTTCGGGCCGTGCGGAGCAAGTTTTGTCTAAATCTCACTTTTTAGCACACCAGATCTCAAAATCGTCGCACTGGCCTCAAATCATCGCCAAAAACCGAAAACAGTGGATTTCCATAAAAAATGCACAAAACGTACGTTTCGGGCCGTGTGGAGCAAGTTTTGGCAAAATCTCACTTTTGAGCACACCAGATCTCAAAGTCGTCGCACTGGCCTCAAATCATCGCCAAAAACCGAAAACAGTGCATTTGTATGAAAAGTGCACAAAACCCACGTTTGAGGCCGTGCGGAGCAAGTTTTGGCAAAATCTAACTTTTTAGCACACCAGATCTCAAAATCATCCTGCTGGACTCAAATCATCGCCAAAAAGCGAAAACAGTGCATTTCTATGAAAAATGCACAAAACGTACGTTTCGGGCCGTGCGGAGCAAGTTTTGGCAAAATCTCACTTTTGGGCACACCAGATCTCAAAGTCGTAGCACTGGCCTCAATCATTGCGAAAAACCGAAAACAGTGCATTTCTATGAAAAATGCACAAAACGTACGTGTCGGGCCGTGCGGAGCAAGTTTTGGCAAAATCTCACTTTTTAGCAAACCTGATCTCAAAATCACCCTGCTGGACTCAAATCATCGCCAAAAAGCGAAAACAGTGCATTTCTATGACAAGTGCACAAAACGCACGTTTGGGGCTGTGCGGAGCAAGTTTTGGCAAAATCTCACTTTTGAGCACACCAGATCTCAAAATCGTCGTACTGACCTCAAATCATTGCGAGAGACCGAAAACAGTACATTTCTGTGAAAAAAAGACAAAACGTACGTTTCGGGCCGTGCGGAGCAAGTTTTGGCAAAATCTCACTTTTTAGCAAACCTGATCTCAAAATCACCCTGCTGGACTCAAATCATCGCCAAAAAGCGAAAACAGTGCATTTCTATGAAAAGTGCACAAAACGTACGTTTTGGGGCTGTGCGGAGCAAGTTTTGGCAAAATCTCACTTTTTAGCAAACCTGATCTCAAAATCATCCTGCTGGACTCAAATCATTGCGAGAGACCGAAAACAGTACATTTCTGTGAAAAAAAGACAAAACGTACGTTTCGGGCCGTGCGGAGCAAGTTTTGGCAAAATCTCCCTTTTTAGCAAACCTGATCTCAAAATCATCCTGCTGGACTCAAATCATCGCCAAAAAGCGAAAACAGTGCATTTCTATGAAAAGTGCACAAAACGCACGTTTGCGGCCATGCGGAGCAAGTTTTGGCAAAATCTCACTTTTGAGCACACCAGATCTCAAAATCGTCGTACTGCCCTCAAATCATCGAGAAAAACCGAAAACAGTGCATTTCTATGAAAAATGCACAAAACGTGCGTTTCGGGCCGTGCGGAGCAAGTATTGTCAAAATCTCACTTTTTAGCACACCAGATCTCAAAATCGTCGCACTGGCCTCAAATCATCGCCAAAAACCGAAAACAGTGAATTTCTATGAAAAATGCACAAAACGTACGTTTCGGGCCGTGTGGAGCAGGTTTTGGCAAAATCTCACTTTTGAGCACATCAGATCTGAAAGTCGTCGCACTGGCCTCAAATCATCGCCAAAAAGCGAAAACAGTGCATTTCTATGAAAAGTGCACAAAACGCACGTTTGAGGCCGTGCGGAGCAAGTTTTGGCAAAATCTCACTTTTTGGCACACCAGATCTCAAAGTCGTCGCAGTGGCCTCAAATCATCGCCAAAAAGCGAAAACAGTGCATTTCTATGAAAAATGCACAAAACGTACGTTTCGGGCCGTGCGGAGCAAGTTTTGTCAAAATCTTTCTTTTTTAGCACACCAGATCTCAAAATCATCCTGCTTGACTCAAATCATCGCCAAAAAGCGAAAAAACAGTGCATTTCTATGAAAAGTGCACAAAACGCACGTTAGGGGCCGTGCGGAGCAAGTTTTGGCAAAATCTCACTTTTTAGCACACCAGATCTCAAAATTTTCGTACTGGCATCAAATCATCGACGTCAAAGGGGTAATGTCTTCCTCTTCTATGCCGCCTATCCTAACGAGCATTTGTATATCACGTTGAAGGTTGTAGTCGTAAAAGAAGCAGCCTGTTATCCTACACATCCTCTCCTTATGATGGCTTCTTTTCTTCTGCTCGCTGTCGCTCTTCAGGGGACTTGCTGCTTTCTTTTTCGTTTTCTTTACGGGCGCTTGGAAATCGCTGTCGCTGTCTGTTGTAAGAGCACTTGCTGTTTTCTCTTTTGCCTTCTTTACAGGTTCGTAGTCGCCCTCAGTGTCTGTTGGTGTGGCTTTCTTTTCCTGGACTTCTTCTCTTCCTCGTCTCTCTCAATGTCCTTATCTGCATCGCCAACTGTTTGATCTTCGTTTAAGTGAAACGTTTCTGGCGCACAGTCTAGCGTTAACTTGTACATTCCATATAATGTCTCAGTGTCAAGGGCTCTTGAGGCTTGGTCATCAATCTCTCATTGCTGAGAGATCATCGACATGCACCCCAAGGCCCGTTTGGCGCACCTTTGTAGCACCTTCGAGGCTAGGTCATCAATCTCTCGTTTCTGAGAGATCCAGGACATGCACCCCAAGGCCCGTTTGGCGCCCCTTTGTAGCATTTCAAGGCCCAAAGCATCCGCTGCTTGGTAAAGAACTGCACAGTGGCGATAATCGGAGCGAAACGTGTTACAGTTAATGTCTTTGTCCTTGTTGTACGGTACTCTTTGTCTTTTTACCTTCAAGACATCCTTCGCTGCTTGGTCATCATTATAAGCATGATAATATATTATATTATATTATATTATATTAGCTTCTGTTGAGGTGTTTTCGCATGTGTTCGAGGTTTTGAACTAGAAGCATAAGGTTGAGCCGATATCAAAACCGAGTGTATTCGCAGATAGTATAAAAGTCATGCTATATATCCTGCAAATTTGAATTTGTTTGATGTAATCCCCTCAGAGATATTAACGATCAAATTCTAGCCTCGTTTCCATGTTTGAAAAACTTGTAAACAAGGCTAGAAACAAACCGTTGAGCCGATAATAACGCCGAGTGTATTGGCAAATAGTATTAAAGACGTTGTATATATCCTGCGAATTTGAGGAAGTGTGATAAAATCCCGTCAGAGATATTAACTATCAAAGTATAGCCTCGTTTGCATGTTTGACGCACTTTTGGATCCGCCATGTTGGACAAAATTCAACTGTTAATAGTACTATATTATTTCTGCCGCCATTGTTGTTGGATTAAGATATGGAGAGTGACACTCCGGCGTAGTCAGGAAACGACACGGAGTGTCGCTGGTGGAGTGCAGTTTTTTGCCCCGGCCGCCTGGAGGACATGCGGCCGTATTGCAGCTAAAGACAAACATTTTTGTTTGGCGACCCGCCAAACACACAAGGGGGAAAAAACTGCGCTCCATTGTATGGAAGCTCCGAACACAGATCACTCGGGAAGGGAGGGTGGGTCGCGAGCTTTCCACTGCGTGGTTTTCCGCCAAAAGATGCCAAATTAAGCAGGGAGCGGTTAATATATACCCGTTACAGCAATGAGAGCGCCCCGAGGGGATTCCATATCCATTTGCACGAGACTTCTGGCTTGCATGCATAATAAAGTATATTCAAATGACTTTGAATAGTACTATATTATTTCTGCCGCCATTGTTGTTGGATTAAGATATGGAGAGTGACACTCCGGCTACGTCACTTCCTTTTCTACGTTTGCTATCAGAAGGGACTTGAAACCACCCGAAAATATATCCCCTTTCCAAACCTTAAAAATCCGAACCCGCTCCAAACCCCCTTCCCTCCATAAACAAAAAAGGAGAAAAGACACACGCATTTGTATGCTAAACCGCGTTATACTAAGACCACACTTTTTACAGTGACAACGACAGATACAGTCCCTCTTAGCCTAAGAGAGGCGGTTTCAAGAAATGGTCTATTTTACCGGGTCAAATTCGCACATAAAGATTTAAACAATCGGCCTTTTGTTTTAAGTGACGCTGCCGGAACCACACCGAAAAGTTCGAGGATGATCGTAAAAAGTCTTTGGCTTAACAACCTGAGTGCGTGCATCTTTGTGTTCACAAAGAACTCTTTCTGAAATAGACTCATAAAACTGGTTCGGTCTTAGATTTACATTTCCAGTTTAGTAGAATGTGCGCTCATACAAGCGCACTTTAGCGCAAAGGTGTGCCTTTTTTATTAGGGAGGTGCGATCTTTTGCCTCAAAACGCCAAGTGCATTTTTGACAAACAAACAAAACAAAAACCTTTATTTCGACCTTTATTTCGACACGATAAAAGTTTAAAGCGATAAAAGTTTAAAGCTTCACTAGCTTGTGGGGTCGTGTGTATAATGAAATATCTAAAATACAATAAAGGAGTAAAAATAAAAAGAGACTATTTACATATATATATATATATACTTTAAGAATTAATTATAAATAAAATCATCGTCTCTGCGGCGAACGCTCGAGGCTGAGATAGTGTCAAATTTAAAATCTTTTATGTAGTCCCTCGTTTTGATTCTGTGGTATAAGTCTTTTCTGCCCAAGTACGGAAAGTCGTGATCCTTGAAGGTGATCAGGTTCCACAGAACAGCGCCTCTGTGCGCAAGGGAAATCTTTCATGTATCTAGTTTGGAATCTAGGAACCACTAAGCTGTCCTTGCCCCGCAGCGAATATTGATTTTGTCTTCTTGTGCAGATTCTCTCAGACAGACGTGTGGGTAGCTCATCATTGTGTCCTTTGTGGAAGATCTTTAGGACGTCTAATTTATAGTATAATGACATGTTCTGCCACATTGCATAAGTTAAAACATCAGTTGAAGGCATGTCCCTTGGTAAATTAAACATAATTTTTGCTGCCCTACAGTGGAGACTATTGACTGAATTTACAAGATCAGAATTAATACACGAACCCCACAAAACAATTCCATACTTCACAGATGGTAAAATTACACTAAAATAAAACTTTAAGAGGACATTTCTAGGTAGGTGAATAAAGATAAAAACGCATATTTACATAAACAATTATTTTCCGCGGCGTGAGATTGATATGCTTTCACCCAGGCACTAAAGACCGTAGTAAACCAAAAATCCAGACATAAAACGAGTTAACTACTTTGGGGAACTTAGATGCCGGTAGCCTCCCAAAATTGACTCCCAGGCAAGATGCCAATGAATAAAGCAACACGTTTACGTAACAATTATTTATGCGGCTACAAGATTTGAAAGGTTTGTAACTCGAACGAAGCGCGTTTGAAACCTCAAGAAACGCAACCAATGTGTTGTTGTTAGAGGAAGTCTCATGCCTCGCTGTTGTTAGCTCTGTCGTGTCAGTTATAGCCCTATACCACCCTCATGGGGGAGCTTGCCACTTCGCCCGACGCCGGCGGCGCGGCGGGAAAACTCACCAAGGAAAATAACGAGTCTGTTTATATTTTCCAAACTTTCTTTGATTTTGACAATCCCACATTTACAAAGGCGATCTTAAAGTATATAGATTACATTAAAAAATCATATGACCATCGGCTTATAAAGACACAATATTTGATTATAGAAAAGGAACGTAACAGAAATTATTATTCGACATAGCATTCTGGAGTACAAATACGCATCAAAACTAGTACAGATATGACACGTTATTACACTCTTCTGACCTCGCGCTTGGAAAACAAGCTTCGAAAAGTTTTAGAGGAAGAATTATTGCCGTATAATAAACAACTTATTCAGCCAAAAACTCCGCGCGGCACGGCCGGGCATTCCCACCGCTAGCAATTATTTCCTCTCGCCTAAAGGCTCGAAGAAACAAAAATCCACTCGCACAAATACCCGGCCGCACCACACAACTTAATGCCGAATAACCTCTATTTATGACGCCTAATTAATAAAAATATACGTATTAGATGTCAATCTGCTTCGATGATTAAAATCGTTTCCTCAAACATTTTCTTATTATTCCTTTAACAAATAAATCTTATCCGATTTAAACACGAAGTTCCGGTATAAAAGGCTTAGCTCCTCCCCCATTTCACACCTTTTGGGCGTGAAAAGCAAATTAAGGTGTCTTTCAGTCACAAAAACGTGGTTAACTTGCACGTCCTTTAAATATAATTCGCTTCAAAAATCTAATTAAACCAAGATTTTACCTAAGCAAAAAAAGGGAACAGAAGTTCATAAAGACTTCTGATATAACCTTCATAAAGTCTTTCCAAATCGTGTTAGCAATGGTCTTAGCAACGACGAATGCTGTTTGTCGGTTGTGTATGCTTTCGTTGTTGATCGACGACTGGAGGTAAGAATGGCCAGGCCAAGCTCCTTTTATACCGGAACCTCGCGTTTAAAGTACATACACTTTGCAGTTTCACATCTATTAGCAAAATTCCTTTGAAATGACTCAATGAAGGTTTAATGTCTCTGCATCGTTCGACAGGTCCACATATACGATTGGCCTTTAACTGCAATAAAATTAAATAGATCGATTTCCTTCTTTAAAACCCCCTATATGACAAAGTAATGTATCACAAAGGGCGAGAGAGAGGCTCCTATAGTGAATGCAACAGAAGAAAATTCCTCAAGTGAATTAAGGCCTGGGTCAAAATTGGTTTTGATCTTTTAGTTTATTTTCTAAAACTCGCCCTTTGAGACGTAATGAAGGAACAAATGATGGTTAAATAATAGAAGTATAGAAACTAGAACAACGAATTTCAAAGTGCCTGGTCACGTGGCTGACCACGCCCTTTACCTCGAAAAAAACACAAATAAAGATTCCCACCACTAGCTGCATTCCCAGATTTAGTTTTTGTTTATAAAAACATTCAGCATGGGCAGGGATTAGGAAACCCGGCTGGAATGGTTCGGATCGTTGCACTGGTCAAGTGTTATTTCCAGTTTTTTACTAGTGCCAGTCCTACTCCAACTTGAAATCGGTTCAAAAGAAAACCGTTAAATGGTTTTCTCTCATTCCACCCGCTGTTCCAAGAACAATACTGATAGCCATAGTTAGGACGTAAAATTTGTTAAGAAAACTATTGCTTACTGGTGGGAATTTTGAGTCAACGGATTTCTTACAAAATTGGGCGTGAATGGTCACGTGATGAAAAAATCCACAATATTATATATACATTTTGAACAGTTTATGTTTGCGGTTTGGCCTAAATTGTTATCTAAGAGATACCTCTGAATCCGTTTACGTTAGACCACCCTCTTTTAAATCGACAGGGACCCAGGCCTTAATTCACTTGAGTCAACGGTATCGTATATTTCACGAAATCACCCTAACTTAACCATTAGTCAAATCACGTTCATATTTCAATATGCTAGTGGTTTCCAGAACATAAAGCACGAGTTTGCTGTTCCAATATGCAAGAAAAGAAAAGGAAAGAAACGCGACATTGTGAACCTGACATTGAAGACTCTGGCTTACAACATACAATGGGCGAACGACGAAGAAATGTGCGAACTGAACGATTTACGTGTGCCGCGGGTGTGATAATTTAGAATGCCATGCGCAGGATCGCGCGGGGCCAAGTCCTAACAACAACCGCAGGTACATTCGGAACATTCGGAATGTAACTGCTACCTCACTGACTGTCAAGTTTACCTCATTCCAAAAGGAGTTTGAAAAGGAGCAACAAACCAAATATGGTTATCCCATTTTGTTAAAATTTTAAATCAGTGACTGAAAAAGCGGCAACTGTGGAATAGATTGCCTTAGACTTATCCAAGCTAGGAAAATTTGACCTTGTCAGTCTCGCATCTCTGACTGCATCACTGTTTGAGATGTAACAAACCAGGTCACTTGCGTAGTTTAATAAAGTCCTTATCCAAGAAATGTCTACAAAAGGCACTTTTGCTGTCGATCCTGTTTAATTTCCTTCGTTGTACCGAAGAATATATTCGTATAGATTGTCGGAATCCTCAATTTCTCAGAAGTTTGGCCACCATACTACTAGTTGGTTATGCGCTTTAACCAGCTTAGCGTTAAAGCTTTATCGTGGTTTCGCAATCCATCACTAAAAACCACCATGGTCCCATGAATGTCCTTATCTGGTTCCACAAAAATCGCATGAAGTACCAAGATAATGAATTCTTCCAAAACTTTGGGAGTGGTACCTAACACCAAGCTAGGATATATCATTTCCGCAAGCAAAATTTCGTTTATAATGTTTATTGTCCCATGAATGGACATCTTGCATTCTTGTTTTTTTTTTCCAATCCCTGCTTGAGTTTTTTTCTGAACTAATGGCTGTACGTGATATGAAACAAAGATTTCTAAAACATTTAGCACATTTGCTGCTTTAAACTCCGAGTGGTTCACATCACAGTTCTAAAGGAGTCCGATCTACACCAACTTCCCGTTTTATGGCATTGATGTTTTAGATCGGAGGCAATTTAAAACGTTTAAGTTGTAGAAATGAAACTATTGCGGAATCGAAAACCGATAAAACCGCTGTAGGGTCACCAGCAAACTGGAGCGGTTTCATTTCCAGACCGTTCATTTCATTCCTTTGACATTTTCTTGCATCCTAATGGAAATGGACAGGATTTTAACTGAAACTACAAAAATAATCATAGAGCTGAAGGGGGACATCCCGTATAACTCCACGCACGTTAAAGGAGAGAGAGCATAGTCCGTTGTTAAAAAAGCGGTTTTTCCTATCGTCTCTTTTGCAAATGACTTATTAAAACATTCAACTAGAGGTTCCTGTAAAAAACCCCCAACGTCGTATGTCAGGCTCTGTAGGTAAACCATCATTTCCAGGAACCTTATCCGATGGAAAAGATTTAAGACCTTGGTGCATTCATCAAGGGTTATTGAACTTACGGGCTGCTCCAGAAAAGAGATGAACATCAGGAGACTGGAGGGCAAAATACTAACGTCCACTGAGCCAGATGACAAAAAAGCGGCGAAATGAGTCAGGAAGAGAGGGACTCGGTTCTCCACTGGAGTTCATGCAAATGCCTCAATGGAAAAAACTGTTTCCTGGCCGGGACTCCCGCCGAACTTAACCCATCGGAGCTGTCGCTCTCTTGCTCTCGTTGAGCATCTAGAGGGCAAAACTGAGCAATCATTTCCATACTGGAACGCTGAGACCGTTGGAGTGTTTGAAACGCTTTCGAGGAATAAAATAGCAAATAAACCAACGGGATTGACAAAGGATAAAGATAAGAACAAAAAAAAAATTACTGACAACCCAGGGTTAAGGAGGGAGTCCCAGCCAGGAAACAGCGCTCCAACACGCCCGCGAACGGACAGTACACGTGACACCCGATGAAACGGAATGTCCGTGCGGATTGCTGTTCCCAGCCGAAAATGATTGTGATCGAAAAAAGGATAACAGGGAAAAACAAAAAACTTCAAAAAAGGACTACAGTTAATCGTCGCTAACGCCCTTGCGAACGAAAAGACTTTATTGGGCTTTGGGCTGAAATAACACGCTAAGCAAAAAAACAAGGCAGCCTATCAAACCAAGACAAAAAATTAAAACGACCCGCCCTGTTTAAGGGCACCGTTCATCCCATGGAGGACGCTTCACAGCAGGTGGGTTCTCCAGGTCTCTCTGCATCCTGAAGACCAATTCTGCGTGTGCACTAGGCCGTTGCAATAGAAGCAAACGCCTCTGTTTTATAGGGTGCTGCCTTGGGGTTTGAAGTTTTGCGCAGTTTTGACATCTCCAAGAGTCTTTCTGGTGTTTGGGGCCGTACACTTGGCCGTTTAGATCGATCTAAATGAGATCGATCTTAGATCGATCCAAGACCACCTCCCGAGGCGGTCGGAGAGCGAGCCCTCGGCCAAGCAGCATGGGTAACAACCCAAGACGGACTCAAGGAGTACATAATTCTTCAAAATCAAAAGCGGAAGCCGCCCAAATGACAAAAATAATTATCCGTAAACAACCCAAAAGCCGATGAAAAAGCTCCACCACTTCCTCAAAACAGTGGGGCCCGCAGCCGTTCAGAGACTCGAGAAGCTCTCTATAAGCGGTCCTAAAGCCCACACAGAGCACAAAACTTCTTTGAAAAAAGGGCCTGAGGGTAATCAGAGACTCGAAACAAGCTCTCTAGAAACGGACCTAAAGTCCGCAGAGCTACACCAAACTTTCTCTGAAAACGGGCCCGAAGCCAATCAGAGACTCGAACAAGCTCTCTATAAACGGAACAAAAGTCCACAGAGCTACACAAAAACCTCTCTGACAAGGGCCCGCAGCCAATCAAAGACTCGAAACAAGCTCTCTATAAACGGACCTAAAGTCCATAGAGCTACACAAAAACTTCTCTGACAAGGGCCCGCAGCCAATCAGAGACTTTAAACAAGCTCTCTATAAACGGACCTAAAATCAACAGAGCTACACAAAAACTTCTCTGACAAGGGCCCGAAGCCAATCAGAGACTCGAAACAAGCTCTCTATAAACGGACCTTAAGTCCACAGAGCTACACGAAACCTCTCTGAAAAGGGCCCGAAGCCAATTAAACTCGAACGCGCTCTATATAAACGGACCTAAAGTCCACGGAGCCACATTTCCAAACCTGAATAAACGCCCGAAAGTCGCTAGGAGACTTGACGGGAAAAACTCTATATACATGTGTCAAAAAATCTCACAGAATGAAAAAAAAACAACCACCAAAACGGGACACCGTGAAGTGAAACAGAAACATGAACACGGTTATTCTGAATTCCTTTGACGATCTAAACACACGTGCGCGAGACAAAGAGGCAAAGCATGTAAAACTAATAAAATCTTTTGGAACCGCGTGCTAGACTGAACCTAAACCGAGGACAAACCACGAGTCGACCAAGAGAAAACTAAAATAGCAACACAAGCACAAGCTTTGAGGAGAAACTTGCTTCTAGACGCGAAGGGCGACGGACGAAATCCCAACAAATGTGCTCGAAGAATTGAAATACGCCAAATAACACTAAGAGAAAAACAACAAACCTAATAACAAACCTCGACAGCGCCCTGCTGGGCCGGAGCCGGTGCGTTGTTCTCTATGATGGCCTAAGCAAATTGCCCGGCAGCGGAACCGCGATGTCTTGGTCGGCCGTGATCTGTGTTCGGAGTTGATGCAAAAAACAAAAGCGAGCTTTAAACTGCGTGGTTTTCCGCCAAAAGATGCCAAATTAAGCAGGGAGCGGTTAATATATACCCGTTACACCAATGAGAGCGCCCCGAGGGGATTCCATATCCATTTGCACGAGACTACTGGCTTGCATGCATAATAAAGTATATTCAAATGACTTTGAATAACTTGCACGTTTAAGAAGCTGCTTCCTTGACTTTAGCAACACGGTTAGATCACTTTGGGATCTAACTCGATTGATATAAACACGGCCATAAACACAAGATCTGACGATGTTATTAACGGTTGAAATTTGCAGCTAATTAATTATTCAGTTATTAATTACTCCTAAGCACAATGATGAATTCACGCAAAACGTACACCAAAGTGTTCCTTTCCTGGTGTATCAACTACATCTATCATAAAAGTATAGATAAACCCTCGTCCTTTGTCTCTAAAAGCCATAAAGTGATTTCTTGAGGGGAGGGTTAAATATCTAAAGATAAACTGCTGACTATGCAAAAGCAAACACTTTCGGTTGGGAAAACAGTTTCCTAGAGTAGCACTAGGACCTTATGTCATAGTTCTGATAGTTGGTTTGGTCGTGCATAGTCTTCAAAAGGTCTAAATAGAGTACAAATGCGCAGCACAAAAGAGCGTGTACTCACCGCTGCATGGCTTGTCCCTGCTGTGATGACCAGCTTCATGTACGGACACTGATATGTCTTAAAACGTACCCCATCATAACTCCTAAAGTATTACCGCTTTAGACTTTAAATTTAGCAGATAGTACAAAATCATAAGGTTAGTAGATCGACAGTGTCGATGTCTCATTGTGACGTCATTATGACTTCATTGAAAATGGCTAGGAAAAAACATATTTTTTGAAACCTAAATGCTGAATGGAGAAAGATATGGACTTGTGCTTTGATGTGCTACATTTACAGATTATTAGGATGTTCTGTACCAAGTTTCAGATGATTTGGATAAATTGTCCATTTTTTATAATTGTTTTCTTGGAGAAAAATTCTAAAATGGCGGTCCTGATTCTTGGATGGCATCATATTTTGAAACCTAAATTCTAAATGGAGACAGATATTGTGCGATTTCTATGAAAATGCACAAAACGCACGTTTGGGGCCGTGCGGGGCAAGAATTTTTGACAAAATCTCACTTTTGAGCACACACCAAATCTCAAAATCGTCGTACTGGCCTCAAATCATCGCCAAATCAGGAAAGCAGTGCGATTTCTATGAAAAGTATACGAAACGCAGGTTTGGGGCCGTGCAGAGCAAGTTTTAGCAAAATCTCACTTTTGAGCACACCAGATCTCGAAATCGGCGTACTGGCCTCAAATCATCGCCAAATCGGCAAAACAGTGCGATTTCTAAGTCTGGCAAGTCTGTCCTTTATGTAACCTTGAAAATCAATCTCTGAGACACATGTTAATTACTTGCAGTGTATCCTCGTCGTTTTGGACTATTTTTCTAACTGGTGGCAAGAAACATTTAATGAAAAACTGACTTTATCTGAAAATAGTATTTTATACGGTTGGCACTAAGAGTCAAACAATTGGAAAGTTCTTAACTACTGTTTGATTGTCGCCATGGGCTAACTGAATGCTAGTGCAACTCCCTTAAGTCATTGTCTTCAGTGACTTTTTACGTTTTTGAGTGATTTTCTGCATATAACCGATCCAAAGGATTTGGTGACTCCATATTTGGGGTTACCATGGAAAGTGTTGCTGTTCTAAACAACTGAAGGCTCGAGTTTTCTAGAAACGTCATTATGACGTGTTTTTGCTTCGTTGAGCTATAATAGCGGCTCAAATATGGTTTGTATGCGATTTTTGGTAAGATAACAGCCATTTTTTTAATATTTAGTAGCTGCCTGATGAGCATCATTAAGCGTGAAAGTAGCTAAGAATCCACTTTCTCAAAGAGGCGAGTAAGGTGACGTACTTCGTTTGCGAATTTGGCTTGTTGTTCGTAGAACTGAGAAAATGGCCGCTCCGAAACGAAGTAGCCTTGGGACTCCACTACTGATGAATTTCATGACCTACCACGGCATATTTTGGGATTTGCGACCACTGAAGAACACAACACGCGCTAAATTTCGGTGGTAGCTCGGAGTGGCTGTCTACTTAGTATAAATATGAAATATTTATACTAAGTAGACAGCTTATTTTCATTGTATTGCAAAACACTGTATTTACTATTTGTAATACAAAAATCAGTATGCATTTACGAAGAGTATTCACGAAGTGCGACGGCTAAAACCGAAAATGCACCGAAATAATGACGAAGAAGCTCCGTAATTTTTCTCCTAGGAGCCAACAAATGTCTCATAAGTTATGATAAACAAACAATTTATTTTTCCATCTTACAAACATTAGTTAAGCAAATTCAACGAAGTAAAGCAGCTAAAAATAGACTGAGCCGTTATAACCACGCATTTCGATTTCAGATAAATGTCACGATTGACAATGCCTCTCCTGCAAACAAAGGCAAGTTTGATATAAAGCTAAACTGTAATCCACTTCAATTCTTGCAATCCTGCGCTTTATCTCCAAACTACTTCTTTTGTTTTGTACTATGGGATATTTTATCCAACCAAGTTGTATATTTTGTGCCATTTGGCGATATAACGTGGAAACAAGTTAAGCGGCATTTTGCCATTTCGGCGGGACAGTGTCATTAATATGTATTTACGAAGAGTATTCACTTAGTGCGAGGGCTAAAACCGAAAATGCCCGAAATAATGACGAAGTAGCTCCGTAATTTTTCTCCTAGGAGTCAAAAAATGTCTAATAAGTTATGATAAACAAACAATTTATTTTTCCATCTTACAAACATTAGCTAAGCAAATTCAACGAAGTAAAGCAGCTAAAAATAGACTGAGCCGTTATAACGCACGCATTTTGATTTCAGATAAACGTCAAGATTGACACTGCCTCTCCAGCAAACAAAGGAAACTTTGATATCAAGCTAAACTGTGATCCACTTCAATCCTTGCAATCCTGCGCTTTATCTCCAAACTACTACTTTTATTTTGTACTATAGGATCTTTTTATCCTACTAAGTTGTATATTTTGTGCCATTTGGCGATATAACGTGGAAATAAGTTCAGCGACATTTTGCCATTTCGGTGGGACAGTCTTATCAGTATGCATTTACGAAGAGTATTCACGACGTGCGACTGCTAAAACCGAAAATGCCCGAAATAATGACGAAGTAGCTCCGTAATTTTTCTCCTAGGAATCAAAATATGTCTCATAAGTTATGATAAACAAACAATTTATTTTTCCATCTTACAAACATTAGCTAAGCAAATACAACGAAGTAAAGCAGCTAAAAATAGACTGAGCCGTTATAACGCACGCATTTTAATTTCAGATAAATGTCACGATTGACAAAGCCTCTCTTGCAAACAAAGGCAACTTTGATTTTATTTTGTACTATAGGATCTTTTTATCCTCCTAAGTTGTATATTTTGTGCCATTTGGCGATATAACGTGGAAATTAGCTAAGCGACAATTTGCCATTACGGCGGGACAGTGTCATTACTATGCATTTACGAAGAGTATTCACGATGTGCGAGGGCTAAAACCGAAAATGCCCGAAATATTGACGAAGAGGCTCTGTAATTTTTCTCCTTGGAGCCAACAAATGTCTCATAAGTTATGATAAACAGACATTTTATTTTTCCATCTTACAAACATTAGCTAAGCAAATACAACGAAGTAAAGCAGCTAAAAATAGACTTAGCCGTTATAACGCACTCATTTTGATTTCAGATAAATGTCAAGATTGACACTGCCTCTCCAGCAAACACAGGACACTTTGATATCATGCTAAACTGTAATCCACTTCAATCCTTGCAATCCTGCGCTGCATCTCTAAACTACTACCTATGTTTTGTACTATAGAATCGTTTTATTCAACTAAGTTGTATATTTTGTGCCATTTGGCGATATAACGTGGAAATAAGTTAAGCGATATTTTGCCATTTCCGCGGGACAGTGTCATTATTATGCATTTACGAAAAGTATGGACGAAGAGGCTCCGTAATTTTTCTCCTAGGTGCCAACAAATGTCTCATAAGTTATGATAAACAAACATTTTTTTTTCCATTTTACAAACATTAGCTAAGCAAATTCAACGAAGTAAAGCAGCTAAAAATAGACTGAACCTTTATAACGCACGCATTTTGATTTCAGATAAATGTCACGATTGACAATACCTCTCCTGCAAACAAAGGCAACTTTGATATAAAGCTAAACTGTAATCCACTTCAATCCTTGCAATCTTGGGCTTTATCTCTGAACTACTACTTTTTTTTGTACTATAGAATCTTTTTATCCAACTAAATTGTATATTTTGTGCCATTTGGCGATATAACGTGGAAATAAGTTAAGCGACATTTTGCCATTTCGGCGGGACAGTGTCATTATTAAGCATTTACGAAAAGTATTGACGAAGAGGCTCCGTAATTTTTCTCCTTGGAGCCAACAAAAATCTCAGAAGTTATGACAAACAAACAATTTAATTTTCCATCTTACAAACATTAGCTAAGCAAATTCAACGAAGTAAAGCAGCTAAAAATAGACTGAGCCGTTATAACGCACGCATTTTGATTTCAGATAAATGTCACGATTGATAATGCCTCTCTTGCAAACAAAGGCAACTTTGATTTTCTTTGTACTATAGGATCTTTTAATCCTAGTAAGTTGTATATTTTGTGCCATTTGGCGATATAACGTGGAAATAAGCTTAGCGATATTTTGCCATTTCGGTGGAACAGTCTCATCAGTATGCATTTACGAATAGTATTCACGACGTGCGACGGCTAAAACCGAAAATGCACCGAAATAATGACGAAGAAGCTCCGTAATTTTTCTCCTAGGAGCCAACAAATGTGTCATAAGTTATGATAAACAAACAATTTATTTTTCCATCTTACAAACATTAGCTAAGCAAATGCAACTAAGTAAAGCGGCTCAAAATAGACTGAGCCGTTATAATGCACGCATTTTGATTTCAGACAAATGTCACTATTGACACTGCCTCTCCTGCAAATAAAGGCAACTTTGATTTCAAGCTAAACTGGGTAGATGCAGCATTCACCGGTCACATATTACGTAAAACAAAAGGAACAAAGAACGACAATACTACAAATGCAAAAGAAGACCAAAAATACAATACCTCACAAACAATAGAAAATAATGAGTTGTTCATAGGTACCGGTAGTAGTATATAGGCTTGGGGGTCCGGGACCACCTCCAAACGCACGAATAACCGCTTATTTTGGGAACTCCCAAACGCCCGAGTTACCGGGCCCCCAGGGCTCATTGCGTTCGCCCTGGGGGCCCGGTAGCTCGGGCGTTCGGGAGTTCCCAAAATAAGCGGTTATTCGGGCGTTTGGAGGTGGTCCCGGACGCCCCAAGCCTATATACTACTCAGTGCTTGTGAATGCTGGCCCGGCACGAGACCACCAATTGAAGAAACCACACCCCCGCATATACCAACCCACATGGCAATGGCACAGAGACCCGATGCGAGACCAGCAATTGGAGAGAATGAAATCCCTGTATATAACATGGAGGCTCAACGTCTTGACTTCAACCCAAGGAACCACGATTAGTTCGGTAGTGGGCTGCATGGTTATAAGATGAATGTCCCTGATGATTACCAAATCAAGGACCTGAATTCATTCTTCATAACTAATAAGGCGGCCATTCTCCAGAGAATTGCACGCGAAGTCACAGAGCTTGGCGGGGTGAAGGTCACTTTGTCATTCGATGTTCACTTTTCAATGGCAGGTGACAACAATCGAGAAATTGATCACTTCTTTTGGAACGATAACCCACTGATTGTGACACATCTCTATAAGCTAAGAGAGGAGGGCCTCCTGGAAGGCATTGTGAATGGTTTTAAGGAAGAGATTGCTAGATGGCAGCAGTTGGGTTCTGGTTGGGTGATTGATATAATCAAAACTGTTTACCTTGAGTTCGGGGTGTACAAGCCTCTACGATATCACGATATGGCTTAGCTATGCTGGTGATCTGCTGTGTCAAGACCCACACGGATATGCCGTCATGCCTTGCGCTGAACCCCAGATTGACCAGCTGGCTCGTGCGGCCTTTGACATCTTTTGAGGCGGCGCAGTCATCGAGAATGAATACAGTGTTGGTACATGTGAAAAAGAAGCTCGCCAGCTTCAACCAGTCTTCGATCTCATGCTGTTGGCAGATAATCACGAAGATGTGCGGATCGCGGTCCACGAAGCCATTGTATGTCTTGTTCTTGACAAATGTGGGGCAGAATAAAACGATGTAATCAAAACAACCCCTAAAGGGGCCTCGCAGTTGGTTTAGAAGGTACTGTGTCTTGCCAGAGTTAGTGGGGCCCACGATTAGTGCATTGAATGGCAGCTTTCTTGGGTCCATAGCCAACGCCTATATTAGTTGGTTTGCAAACAATTGGTTCATGTGTTGGTGGGGAGGGCGCCTTTGTCATTCGATGTTCACTTTTCAATGGCAGGTGACAACAATCGAGAAATTGATCACTTCTTTTGGAACGATAACACACTGATTGTGACACATCTCTATAAGCTAAGAGAGGAGGGCCTCCTGGAAGGCATTGTGAATGGTTTTAAGGAAGAGATTGCTAGATGGCAGCAGTTGGGTTCTGGTTGGGTGATTGATAAAATCAAAACTGTTTACCTTGAGTTCGGGGTGTACAAGCCTCTACGAGGCGGCACATTTATCCCAACACCATCAAAACTCAGGTCGAAGCAGGCAATCATCAATGTAAAGAACAGAGACAACCAGTGTCTCCGCTGGGCACTGAGATCGGCACTGTTCCCGCCGAGTCGCATTCAGACAGACCAGGAAGTTATCCCATTGATGATGGCCTAGACTGCACTGGAGTTGATTTTCCAACGCCATTGAGTCAGATTTCTAAGGTTGAACGCCAAAACAACCTTGCAATCAACATTTATGGCTGGAAGAACAACAATGTGGTTGTAATCAGAGTCAGTGAGCAAGAGGACCCCAATCTGCGAAGGATTAATCTGATGATGCTCACAGACATACACACTTCAAATTATTGTTATATCAAGAGCACGAGCAGGCTTCTACACAGTGGTTTCAATGCAAGGCGCCACATGCATCACTGTGACAGGTGTCTCCAAGCCTTTTCTTCAGAAAGGGTTCTCATCGACCATCTCTTCTATTGCAGGGGAGTCAAAGGCAGGCCGGCACGAGTTGAAATGCCCAAAGAAGGCGAAAACTTCCTCCACTTCAAGAACTTTCAGAACCAGATGAAGAAGCCTTGGGTTATTTATGCTGACTTTGAGAGCATTGTCGAAACAATCCACCGCTGTATACCAGATCCCCAACAGAGCAGCACCACTACGACATCCATACATAAACCCTGCGGGTTCTGCATGTTAGCTGTTCGCTCTGATGGGGAGACAAAGGGCCCTTACCTATACAGAGGAGAGGACGTGGTGCCGGTCTTTCTTAACAGCCTTCAGCAGCTGGAAGGAGTGATCAGAGACGAACTACAACACAAGAAGCCTTATTCAATGACGAGAAAGGAATGGATTGAATTCAACCGTGCAACTGACTGCCACATCTGTAACAAGTCTCTCACCATGAGGAACCACAGGGACGCCGTTGCGGTCTATGATCCAAACACCGGAGAATACGTGGGCTTTGTTCATCGTTTCACCAACAAATGTTACCAAAAGACATTCAAAACTTACATCCTGGGCGAGGATGGTGAATTAGAAGAGTTCCCATTTGTTGGGCCAAGAAACAAATGGCAGCCCATTACAGACAATGTATTCGAGCAGGTCGACTGCCTTTTCTGCGGGGAGTCTCTAATACAAGACTCTGTTCGAGACGCAGTTAAAGATCATTGTCACATCACAGGCAAATATCGGGGCGCGGCTGACAGTTTTTGCAACATCAACTATTTCCAAACCAACCCGAAAACGGAAATAATCCCCGTAATCTTTCACAACTTGAGGGGTTATGATGCGCACCACATTATGAGCGGAATTGCAGGCATTCAATCCGATTTGAAATGTATCCCCAACAATATGGAGAAATACATTTCTTTCTCCCTTGGCAAGCTGAGGTTCATTGACAGCTTGCAGTTCATGCAGTCAAGCCTCAGTGCCCTGGTTGAAGCAAACAAGCCAGAGTCCTTCACAATCACGGCAAGCTATGAGAAGAACCAAGCCAAACGCAACCTTCTCCTGCAAAAAGGGATTTACCCATACGAATACATGGACTCATGGGCGCGATTCGAGGAGACCTCTCTCCCGCCGAAGGATGCCTTCTATAGTGAGCTCAAGAAGGAAGGCATCTCAGATAAGGAATACGCCCACGCGCAAAAAGTGTGGGAGGTATTTGGATGCAAGACGCTTGGAGATTACCACGATCTCTACCTCATGACAGATGTGCTTCTTCTGGCCGATGTTTTCGAGAACTTCAGAAAAACATGTCTGCAACATTACAAACTTGACCCGGCACATTATTACACAAGCCCTGGCCTTTCATGGACGCACTTCTCAGGTATACGGGCATCAACCTGGAGCTGCTCACAGATGTTGACATGCACCTCTTTGTTGAAAGAGGCTTGCGAGGTGGTATATCCATGGAGAGCAGGCGGTACTGCAAGGCTAACAACCCCTATCTTCGTGATCACAACCCCAACGAAGAGTCAAGTTACATCATGTATCTAGACGCGAACAATCTCTATGGATGGGCCATGAGTCAGCCTCTCCCAGTTGGCAACTTCGCATGGTGCCCTGCCTTTCCAACACAACACCAGATAAGAAAGTGGAGGTCAAACAGAAAGATCGGTTACATCCTCGAGGTTGATCTTGAGTACCCCGAGGAGCTGCACGATGAGCACAACGCTTATCCTCTTGCCCCAGAAAGTCAGGTTGTCCCAAAGGCATGGATGTCTCCATATCAAAGGGCCTTGGCAGAGGGGCAGTCAGAAGATAAGACACAGAAGCTGCTCCTTACTCTAAACAAGAAATCTCGGTACGTGTTGCATTACAGAAATCTCCAGCAGTACCTGGATCTGGGAATGAAGTTGACGAAAATCCACAAAATGCTCAAGTTCGAGCAGAGGGCTTGGATGGAGCCATACATCTCCCTGAACACCGAGCTCAGAAAGAAGGCCACTTCCGATTTTGAGAAGAACTTCTTCAAGCTCATGAACAACTCAGTCTTCGGTAAGACAATGGAGAACCTCAGAAATCGAATCGACATGAAGCTTGTCCGATCGCACGAGCAAGACAAGATTAGAAAGCTTATCGCAAGCCCACTGTTTTCCAGAGCAACAGTCTTTGGAGCTAACATGGCGGGGATCCAGATGCACAGGGAGAAAATCCTCTTCAACCGCCCAGTCTACACAGGCATGTGCATCCTTGATCTTTCCAAAACACTGGTGTATGACTTCTATTACAAACATCTCAAGCTGAAATATGGTCCACGCGTAGACCTACTTTACACAGACACAGACTCTCTGCTCCTCGAGATCATGCGGATGATGTTTACAAAGACATGGAGAACCTTCGGGATGAACTCTACGACACAAGTGATTATCCCAAGGACCATCCACTCCACAGCCAGCTTAACAAGAAGGTCATTGGGAAGATGAAGGACGAGTGCGCAGGTAAGCCGATCACAGAGTCTGTGTGTCTCCGATCGAAGATGTACTCCATCTTACTAGAGTGCGACAAAAACATCAAGAAAGCAAAGGGCACCACCAAGGTTGTCACAAAGAAAGAGATCATCCACCAGAATTACAAGGAAGCTCTCTTCGACCAGCTAACCTTCAAGCATGGGATGGACAGGCTCCGAAGCAAAGGCCACCAAATCGTCGGTGAGCACATCACCAAGACAATGCTCTCTCTCTTTGACTCCAAGCGCTGGATCAAAGACGATGGCATCCATACGCTTGCATATGGTCACAAAGACATCGGAGGCAACTGAGTTTCCGGTGGCACAACCATCAACTCCTCACGCACAAACCCGCGCTTGGGGCCATCATAGAGATAATAGATGGCCGGCGCATCTGGCTTGGTGACAATCCTTTGTATTTGGTAGACCTTCAAAGACCAGATCGGATCAGTTGCCCGTCGACTACCACCCTCAAGCTCACCGAGGTAATACAAGTATCTCAAATTGATTCGGGGTGGGAGTTTTTTCTCATCCGCCCCCACTGGTCTCAAATATGGGGTGGTGGGCTTGGATGAAACAGCTTTCTCTTTGATCGCTTGCGCAGGCTTCTTGCCAGTGAGTTGAGTCACTTCATTGTTCAAAGCCGACACAACATCTGGCAATCTTTTAACCCAAGCAGTCGAACGGGTGGGGGTGGTATATACTTATGTATTGTGTTGTTTGTTTAAAGAAGGCCATAGGCTGCATACCCACCCGCAAGCAGGGTGCCTCCAATGAACGCAAGTTCACCAGTCTGCTGTTGTGGGCTGGGCTTATAGAAGTCCGAGAACTCGGGCTCTTTATAATCTTTGATTTGTTTATCTGGTTGCGATTTATGCATCTGGTTATACAAGACCAGGGCTTGGTCAGTGGTTTGGAAGTTTTGGCTAGCTTGGTGTTTTACCCGATCGTTGGCTGTAATCCAGTCGAGGAGCTTAGTGCGGTCCTTCTGGTATTTGGCGTAAGCCGCTTGGTATTGTTCCAGAGCTTTGTCATGCCGGATTTTCTCCGTTATCACCAGACAGATACTTCGCGAGATAATTACCGCCAGTGAAAGCTGCAGCATTCAAAACAGCGCCAAGGGTCATTATTGCAATGCTGGCCATTGTGGTGGTGTGTATACATATGGATTTACATGTTGTCTGGGAGGATTTTCTGGTCCTCGAGATATTTCTTTAGCGCGATGCTGCCAGCCATGACGGCTGTGAACTTGACGTAGTTCATCAAGCTTGCACTGGGGTCGGCAGTGAAGTTTTCTTTGATGGTCTTTTTCCCAATCCAACCAATACCAGCGACAAGGCCAGTTATTGTTGCGGCGTCGAGGATAGACTTCACAAGCTTATTGTCAGCCATGGTTTGTGTGCAGTATACATATGTGTTTGTTTTGTTTATTCCATTTTTTTTATTCCTTGTCTTACCGGAATTCGAGATGGGGGTTGTTCTGGTGGTGGGGCCGGTGTGTTTGCTGGTGTTGTTGGTGTATTTGGTTTGCGTCCAAGCTTTTGCATTATGGCTTCGCGCTGGTAATACATCCCTGCAGCAGAGACAATCAACCCTCCAACCCCCAGAATATAAAAGATTGAGTTGCTGTTGGTGTCAGTTGTTGTGTCACTTGTTGAGGGTTGGTTTGCAGCACTGGTGTCACTTGTTGAGGGTGCGGGCTTTTGTGCTTCGGCCTTTTCCTTTGCTTCACGGGCCAGTCGGTTGCGCTCTGCTAGCCTTTTGCCAGAAGCAACGCGGCCGGGGTTCTTTTCTGTTGCAGGCTTTGTTTTCGGGACCTCAGAGGTAACACGTGCAGGTGTTGGAGTTGGCGTTGGCGTTGGAGTTGGAGTTTGAGTTTCTTCAGGGATCGCCTCGAGTGATGTGGCCATAGTGGGTATATATATGATTTTGAAAATTTGACAAGTGTGCTGACAGGTTCCGCCCAGGTTCCGCCCAGGTTCCGCCCAGGTTCCGCCCAGGTTCCGCCCAGGTTCCGCCCAGGTTCCAGCCAGGTTCCTTTAAAGTGGTTGAGAGGTTGCCCCAGGTCCCAGCCCAACTTCATCAAAGCCCTCAAGTGGATAGCCTTCACTGTCTCTGCTTGGATGTGTGGGTTGTGGTTCCAATTCTATTAAGTCAGGCTTGTGATCAGGCTCTCGTTCAAACTTGACGTGTTTTGTTGTGATGAGAGCAGCATTGGCAAGCGCCAGCCATCGGCCGCATCTCAGGACAAGACCTCCAGCAAGATTTGACAGCTCCTGGTAGATGATGTAATCATTTTTGAGTTCTTTCTGTAATTCCTTGACATCATCAAGGTCGACCACCATGCCAACTCCTTTGGACACGAGCATTATGGCTGAATCAACTAGGGATTCTGTTGTCTTGTTGCCGACATAGGCCTCGTACCTTTTGAAGTATTTGTCAACGTCCTTGTCTGACAGGCGCTTCACATGATCATGTGTGAGCTGCACGCCGATAGCTTCTTTGGCCTTGCCTGTTGAAACAAGGATTGCCAGCTTCTCACGTTTGGCAGGAATGCCATCGTCACACACGAGCCCTGTGGGAGGTGCGGTATCAGGGGTGGCCTCCAGCATCTGCATTACTTCGCTCAAGTCGACCTGGTCTTCAGCTGCTTGTGCCATCATCAGGGGTATATATGTGTTTTTTAATTTTCGATAATTCTCTTGATGGTGGGCAAAAGAGTTTCAATCTCACGTATAAGCCCCGCCATGGTGTCTGGCATAGAATTCAACCGCAAGGGATATCTGTTGAGAAGCATAAGGCGCATATCTGCCTCACTAGCGGCTTTGATAATTTTGTTTTGTGCATCTAGTGTGTGTTTGTGCAATTCATCCAAAAGCTGCGAAAGCACCGTGAGCTTGTGTAGGCTGGTTGGCGCATCCATGGTATATATTTGTGTTAAAACCTTGCACTCAATTCCATACGGGTGTCTCAAAGAGAAAACCAGGTGGGAGAACTTGCGGGATTTGAGCTATGCGATAAGCTCTTTGTACTCCTCATGGGAGAGCTCGCCGGCATAGTCTTCGAAGATGGCCTTAGTTGTCTTGCTGGAGGGTGTGTAAAAGAGCACGATCGCTGCAATGTTATCACGATATGGCTTAGCTATGCTGGTGATCTGCTGTGTCAAGACCCACACGGATATGCCGTCATGCCTTGCGCTGAACCCCAGATTGACCAGCTGGCTCGTGCGGCCTTTGACATCTTTTGAGGCGGCGCAGTCATCGAGAATGAATACAGTGTTGGTACATGTGAAAAAGAAGCTCGCCAGCTTCAACCAGTCTTCGATCTCATGCTGTTGGCAGATAATCACGAAGATGTGCGGATCGCGGTCCACGAAGCCATTGTATGTCTTGTTCTTGACAAATGTGGGGCAGAATAAAACGATGTAATCAAAACAACCCCTAAAGGGGCCTCGCAGTTGGTTTAGAAGGTACTGTGTCTTGCCAGAGTTAGTGGGGCCCACGATTAGTGCATTGAATGGCAGCTTTCTTGGGTCCATAGCCAACGCCTATATTAGTTGGTTTGCAAACAATTGGTTCATGTGTTGGTGGGGAGGGCGCCTTTGCCAGAAGTCTTTGTATTTCATTGTATGATAATGGTCTGGTAGCTGGTAGGGGAGCCGGCTTATCATAGAAGTTGATGTTACCTGTTGCTTGTTTTGTGGCCATGGGGGCTGGCGGTATATATATGCGTGTGTATTTTAGTACTGCTGCTCATCCTTGCCGTGGTGGCCTTCCTTGTTGAAAGGATCACCAAGCGGGCGAAGTCTTGAGCTTATCTAAACCAGACGATAACGCCTTCCAAAGCAATTGCGCCCCCAGCAATGAGGGCCTTGTTTACGTGATGTGAGTCAGGCTGTAGTGTTGGTGTGGGGGCTGGTTGTGGTGTGGGTGTGGGTGTGGGGGCTTGTTGTGGTGTGGCCTTTGCGATACCCTGTGCCTGTGTAGCCTGTTTATGTATCGGGTTTGATGGGTGACTGTTTGGTGGATTAATCTTTGTCGGTCCACCGTCCATAGGGCGAAGGGAGGCTTTTTTGTGCCCAGGTTAACATCGTTGTTCACACCCAGCTTCATCCCTTGCGTTGCCTCCTTGAGATTGTTGTTGTATCCCACCACGCTCTCTGTGTTGATCTTTTTGTGCGTTTCGGTTCAACGTCAACTGATAGGGGAAACCACCAATATGCTCTAAGCCAAGGGCGTCTTTCAGGGCTTGAGACCAATTCTTGTGCGGTATGTCTGAGGGCATAGCCCATGAGCCTGGGCCCTCTGGGAAAAGCACTACTGCTGAGGCTTCGTGCTTTTCGTCGAAAGAAACTTCTGTTGTAAATCTTGACATATCAGCGTGCGGGAAACGCCTTTTGAAGTCTGAGATTGCCTTCGCTTTAGCCGCAGCTGAGAGTTTCGCGGCTTCTGGCGTTCTCATCCAAGCCAGTTGCGGGTTTACTGTAGGTTGTGTTGTTCTAGGGTGCTGGTAGAGGGGATTTTGGGGACGAGAAAAAAACGGGGGCGGAGGCTCGTAATCGTGGCCGCCAATGTCTAGGCCGAGATTTGAATCAGGATTAAAACCACCAGGGCGTCTGCCAAACATGATTATATAAATATATTTATATACACAATGGTTGTGTTAACAATCGTCGCGCCTTCGAACCCTCACACCATCTACTTCGATCACCCGCTTCAGAAACCGAGCTATATTCGGCTCGTCTCGTGTGCTCTTTACAACTCGTGGCATAATTTGAAAGAAAATGCAACTATTTCAACAACAATAACTGACTCCAATGGATCAACTCCAACCGTGACATTACCTCAAGGGCATTACACCATTGATAGTCTAGCGAAAGAATTTAACGACTTAGCCGCACATAGAATAAAAATACAATTATCAACTACTATAAATACACCAGTCGGCTCGATGGTCATTCACAATGGAAGTAAAGTTTAGTGACAATCTGGCAAATTTACTTGGCATAAGAGCTGTATTGTTTCTAGTAACATTCGTCAAAGGATTAACATCACCAAGCACTTACTTTATCCACTGCGATCTGGTTGATAAAGAACAGAACCTGTTCAACGGTAAGCCTTCGACAGTCTTGGCTCGATTTGATCTTCGCGGAAAGCCATATGAGAAAGTTTTCTATGAATCAACACAGCAGAACATCTTGCGTGACGTCTCGTCTGGCGATTATGTAAACAGCATAACTCTGTCTGTGAGGGATGAAAACAATAACCTTTTTAATTTCAATAACATGCCTCTAGCGTTTGAAGTCGAGATTAATTAAAATAAATATATATACAAAAACCATGAGCTCGGCTAACGTGTTGCCATCAACTCCTGAATACAGCGAGACTCAATCACTTTACCCAGTCTTATCCAACGGTGAAGACTTCAGACTCAAGAAAATCTCTGACTTGCAAAAGGAGCTTGAAGATGAGGCTAATCATAACAGGCAAGTTGCTAAGAAATACAAGCGAACACACACCATTGTTCACGGAGCAACAGTAAGTTTTGGTTTCATTTCTACAGGCTTGTCTTCAGCCACAATCGCCACAGCTCTGACTGGAGTCGGGCTCGTCGCCAGCCCTGCTATTGCTGGCTTAGCCGCTATTTCAGGTATTTTTTCGGCAGGCATCACTGTGTTTAGCAGGCGGATCGAGTGAAAGATCAGGAAACATGAGAAAATATACACACTCGCCCTTACAAAACGAAACTCTGTCTGTGAGCTGGTTTCAAAAGCTCTAACTGACAAGAGAGTCAGCGATTCAGAGTTCGCAATAATTATGCGTGAGGTAGAAAGGTATAACGAAATGAAAAATGCGATACGCTCTGGTGAAACAAAGACCACCAAAGTAAACAAGAAAACTCAAACTCAAGATCTTGAAAAACTCAGAGGCGAGCTTCGCAAAAAAGTAAAAGAAGAATTTAAAAAAAAGATAAATCGTCTTACCGCTGTGTCCAAGTCAGATTTGAAAGAGTAAACTCGGGTTTCTCGCTTTCTATAACAAAAGAACGCAATTGTGTGACAAAGCGTGACACATGACGTGACATTGTGCGTGACTGTCACGCGTGACATTGCGTGACACATAACGAAAAGGGACAAAACCCTAGTCAGGGGGTGCTCCGGTGGCTGTTTCTGTTTGCCTAGCCTAGGCTAGGACTTTAACTCCTGACAAGGGAGTTGTCGTTTTCCCATTTAGCCTCTGGGAGCGAGGTCGAGTTCTCCTAGTAGATCTCTGGTTGAGCACCCCCCTGTATCAGTTGGACCGGAGCTGGTTCACCAGGGGGTCACTAACTGACGCAGCAACCCCACTACCCCTGGTCTGAGACATCGCATTAGCCGTAAGCAGGATTCACTGGCGGCCGACCACACCTCCCTGAGCTATACCGAATTAAAGACTTAACATAATATATGGTGCGAAAAGGTCTTTTATATTCGAGAAAGTTGCCGTGCTTTCACATGTGGTAACTCATAAAGAACTACGCATGCGCAAATATTGAACATTTGTAATTTACTATGGCCGAAAAGTTGTATTTTTCTAAATACGACCTTTACATAATGATACCGGAAGTCACGAGAACGCCCAATTGAAAAAACAATTGTATTGTATAAGCATGACTGACTTCGCCGCACGGCTCAATGAACTTGACAAACAACACAAATTTGCCATCCTTCGTTCGCTATAGGGCAGCGATTACAGAAAAGAAATACACCACTTGTGCCTGCCGGACAAACTTTATCAGATCTACGAAGATATGGGGCAGGCAGAGATGGGTAAACAATTTCTACGAGAATATAATAACGACTTGCAGCGTGAACGTTGGGCCCGAAGATTTCTGTCTTGTTATTCTTGCGGTGGCTCATTTTTGCAATCAATCGATTCTTGTGAACTTTATTGCAAAAAATGCAGTCGTGTGGAAGTGCTAGAGGATTATGCTCCGACATATACGAATCAAAACGTTTTTTACAAGCCAAGGCAAAGTCAGTCGGCGCGATGTTATGCGTTTGGCTATGCTTTGAAGCGGCTTATCAAGAAGCTCGAACTTCTGCCTATGAAATTGACTATAGATCAAATCAATGAGACGAAACGCATTTTCAAATTTATACAAGCTCGGCTTCCGAGAATCTCTTATACGTTTGTGATCTACAAAATCCTGGACATTACAACGCCGCTTGAAGCCCCGCAACGAGCGATTGTAAATTGCCTGAGACAACAGATGTCAAACAATATGATAATTAAAAACGAACATTTATGGGACAATGCTTTCAGAGATCTGGAGTAAGCGTTGCCACTTTCTCATTCAGAAAGGCTTCCAACATGGCACTGTCATCGCCGATGTTGTCTTCAAATGTTTCACCAGGTATGGGTTTGTTAAGTTGTTTTTGGTTTGATAATTTTTCATGAAACCGGTTGACCGATTCGTGAATATTTTCTAAGAAATTTAGTCGTTTTTTTTCCCAAATTGTTGTTATATCTAGAAGCTTCCATGAAAAGAATGCAACTGTTTTATAATAGTTTGGGGGCCAATATTCACTGAATGTCATTCTGTTTATTTCCTTCAAAAAATCTAAATCGCTTCGTTTCTGATACTCATCAAATCTCATATAAAACCAATCACCGCTACACACGAAATCTCCAGATGAAATTCCTCTCATAATTTTTTCAAACATTGCTTTTGATTTTGTTGCGCCGAGGTCAAGTAATTTTGTCTGGCCCGGAAATAATTTTTGTTTGGAAGATAGAAGATAAATACCACATGCACGTGCTGATGGTTTTTTCGTTTTGTGTACAACCCCTTTGTTTAGAAAGGAATTATGTTCAAGGCTAAGACCAAGCTGCTTCAAAGAACACATTCTGAAATAGGCATCTACAAACAAGCCTTTGTTAACTCTCTCCCCGCTGAGTGCAAGGCCGGTTTGTAATTGATCACGATACTGTTTAGAAATGTTTTGCATGCGATCTTTCTGATGTAAGGGCACTTAAACTCTAACAAGACGATTGTCTCGTCTTTGTGTGAGAAATATCCGTCTGGGCTAAAAGTAACCTTTCCAAAAAGAGGGTGATCCTTTGCAAGATTTAGAGAACCCTTAATCCGAAAACTTTGACAGAATGTTTCTTCTCAAAGTATTCACGGACTAGAAACTCAAACAATGTGCCCCAAGCGCAGGCCACATTTTTGCTCATGTCGATGGGGTTTACTTTTTTGCGAATTAGACTTGACTGACTCTCAAATAGCGAAGACCCTGTCAAGGCAGAGATCTCCGATGCTCCGATTGTATTTTGTCTGGCTTTGACCCATTCTTCGCTCCTTTGAACCAGACCAGTCTCGCGTGATTTCAGGAAGGCCTTGAAAGCTTTCACGTTCGCCATGTGGGTGGGTATATACAGGGGGTGTGATTTCTCCAATTGGTGATAAGCCCTGCTGAGGTGATCTCATGCGGGATCAGCATTCACAAGCACTATGCCACAAGTTGTTGTGGAGTCAGTCTTTGCGCAGCTTCGATTATATATTGCGGTACAATAGATGGTGGGGGTAGAGGAGTAGGAGATATTTGACCTAGAGTTTGTTGAAAGTGTTTGTAGTCTTCAGAATTTAGATGTGTACATCCAAGACAACAAATACTTCCATGCCTTGAATGGTTGAATTTTATTCGTTTAAGTGATTGAGTCTTAACACACTTTCTTCCTCTCCCCATTGTCACAATGTGTGTATATACCTACGGGAGCGGTTTCTCCAATTGGTGGTCTCGTGCCGGGCCAGCATTCACAAGCACTGAGTAGTATAGGGGCTTGGTGTATCCGAGACCGCCTCCAAACGTCCGAATAACCGCTTATTTTGGGAACTCCCGAACGCCCGAGTTACCGTGCACGGTAACTGGGCGTTCGGGAGTTCCCAAAATAAGCAGTTATTCGGGCGTTTGGAGGCGGTCTCGGATCACCAAGCCCCTATACTACTCCGGTACATGCAGAAAGACCCCTAAACTGTAATCCACTTCAATCCTTGCAATCCTGCGCATTATCTCTAAACTACTTCTTTTGTTTTGTACTATGGGATGTTTTATCCAACCAAGTTGTATATTTTGTGCCATTTGGCGATATAACGTGGAAACAAGTTAAGCGGCATTTTGCCATTTCGGCGGGACAGTGTCATTACTATGCATTTACGAAGAGTATTCACTTAGTGCGAGGGCTAAAACCGAAAATGCCCGAAATATTGGCGAAGAGGCTCCGAAATTTTTCTCCGTGGAGCCAACAAATGTCTCATAAGTTATGATAAACAAACAATTTACTTTTCCATCTTACAAACATTAGCTAAGCAAATACAACGAAGTAAAGCAGCTAAAAATAGACTGAGCCGTTATAATGCACGCATTTTGATTTCAGACAAATGTCACTTTTGACACTGCCTCTCCTGCAAATAAAGGCAACTTTGATTTCAAGCTAAACTGGGTAGATGCAGCATTCACCGGTCACATATTACGTAAAACAAAAGGAACAAAGAACGACAATACTACAAATGCAAAAGAAGACCAAAAATACAATACCTCACAAACAATAGAAAATAATGAGTGGTTCATAGGTACCGGTACATGCAGAAAGACCCCTAAACTGTAATCCACTTCAATCCTTGCAATCCTGCGCATTATCTCTAAACTACTTCTTTTGTTTTGTACTATGGGATATTTTATCCAACCAAGTTATATATTTTGTGCCATTTGGCGATATAACGTGGAAACAAGTTAAGCGGCATTTTGCCATTTCGGCGGGACAGTGTCATTACTATGCATTTACGAAGAGTATTCACGATGTGCGAGGGCTAAAACCGAAAATGCCCGAAATATTAACGAAGAGGCTCCGTAATTTTTCTCCTTGGAGCCAACAAATGTCTCATAAGTTATGATAAACAAACAATTTATTTTTCCATCTTACAAACATAAGCTAGGCAAATTCAACGAAGTAAAGCAGCTAAAAATAGACTGAGCCGTTATAACGAACGCATTTTGATTTCAGATAAATGTCACGATTGACAATGCCTCTCCTGCAAACAAAGGCAACTTTGATATAAAGCTAAACTGTAATCCACTTCAATCCTTGCAATCCTGCGCTTTAACTCTAAACTACTACTTTTGTTTTGTACTATAGAATCTTTTTATCCAACTAAGTTGTATATTTTGTGCCATTTGGCGACATAACGTGGAAATAAGTTAAGCGACATTTTGCCATATCGGCGGGACAGTGTCATTACTATGCATTTACGAAGAGTATTCACGATGTGGGAGGGCTAAAACCGAAAATGCCCGAAATATTGACGAAGAGGCTCCGTAATTTTTTTCCTAGGAGCCAACAAATGTCTCATAAGTTATGATAAACAAACAATTTATTTTTCCATCTTACAAACATTAGCTAAGCAAATTCAACGAAGTTAAGCAGCTAAAAATAGACTGAGCCGTTATTACGCAAGAATTTTGATTTGAGATAAATGTCAAGATTGACACTGCCTCTCCAGTAAACAAAGGAAATTTTGATATTGACGAAATATTGACGAAGAGGCTGCGTAATTTTTCTCCTTGGAGCCAACAAATGTCTCATAAGTTATGATAAACAAACAATTTATTTTTCCATCTTACAAACATTAGCTAAGCAAATACAAAGAAGTAAAGCAGCTAAAAATAGACTGAGCCGTTATAACGCACGCATTTTGATTTCAGATAAATGTCAAGACTGACACTGCCTCTCCAGCAAACAAAGGAAACTTTGATATCAAGCTAAACTGTCTTGACTTGACTTAATTGCTAAGTCTCCTCTGGGAGAATAGGGCCATTGACTTGTCTCCTCCAACCTGCTCTGTCTCTTTCAGCGATAACAGCTTCGTTCCAGGTGATGAAACCCATCTTCTTCCTCTCTCTTTCTACAGTTTTTCTCCATGTCTCCTTCGGCCGCCCTCTGTTCCCCTTTCCCTCTGGTGTCCAGGTTAGGGCAATGCGTGGATTCTGTTGGTTGTTCATACGTAACACATGCCCAATCCAGCGCCACCTCCGTCTCCTGATCTGTTCGCTGATGGCAACGGTTCTGGCTCGTCGCCTGACTTCCTCATTTGACACCTTCATTGGCCAGTATATCTTTAACAACCTCCGTAGACACTTGTGTAGAAATGCGTTCAGTTTTGTTTCATCCCTCTTTGTCATTCTCCAGGTTTCGCAACCGTAGAGTAACACTGCTATGACGTTGGACTTGAAGATCCTGATCTTGGTGTTTTTGCTCAGTTGGCCACTCCTCCAGATCTTGGCTAGTTTGTTAAATGCTCCTGTAGCTTTCCCTATTCGCTTTTTGATGTCGTCCTCGGCCCCTCCATGCGTTGTTATTCTTGCTCCCAGATAGTCAAAGCTGTCCACGTCCTCTATTTCCTGCCTATCTATTACAACTGCATTGTTGTTTTTTGCGTTGATCCTCATCAATTTGGTTTTCTTGTTGCTAATTTTTAAGCCTGTTCCCTTCCCATTTCTATTCAGGCGGTCAATCTTCGTCTGAATCTGCGTGAATGTACTTGAGATGAGAGCCAAGTCGTCTGCAAAATCTAAGTCCTCCAGCATGGTTGTCATCTTCCACCTAATGCCTGTCCTTGTGCCTTCGACTGACCTCCTCATCACCCAGTCAACCACCAAGAGAAACAGGAACCCTGACATATTACATCCCTGCTTAACACCCGACTTCACCTCAAACCAATCAGATCTTCCATCACCATCCACCACGGCACATGTGCAGTTAGTGTACATAACTTGCACCATTCTCACAATCTTTGTCGGTATTCCATAGCACCTCATGATCTTCCAAAGAGTGTCTCTGTGTATGCTGTCGAAGGCCTTCTCATAGTCCACAAAACAAAGGTACAGGCTGGCGCTCCATTCGACTACTTGCTCGATGATATTCCTAAGTATGAAGATCTGCTCAGTCGTGTTCCTTCCCTTTCTAAAGCCAGCTTGTTCACTTCTCAACTCAGCATCTGCTCCAGCAACAATCCTCTTAATCAGGACTCTCCCCAGCACCTTGGCTACAATGGACATGAGGGTGATACCTCTCCAGTTCCCACAACTCGTCAGATCTCCTTTCTTGAGGAGTTTAATGATAAGCCCTCTGGACCAGTCCCCTGGAACACTTTCCTCCCCCCATATTTTGTTGAATAACTCATGCAGGACGTTAACTGTGGTGTCAGTGTCAACCCTCAGAAGGTCTGCCGTGATGCTATCAATACCTGGTGCTCTTCCAATTTTCATGTCCCTCAATGCGCTCCTGATCTCCTCCCTTGTTATCTCTCCTATGTCGATGCTGTTATTCACCACATCTGTCTCCTCCACCTCAGTAACGACTTCAGTGACTGGCCTGTTCAAGACTTCCATGAAATGTTCTTGCCATCTCGCTTTAACCTCGTCTTCTTTGGTCAATAGCTTTCCTTCCTTGTTCTTCACCATTCCTGCCTTTCTTGGCCCTTCGTTACATAACCTCCTAGTTGCTTCATATACTCCTTTCATTTGGCCCTGGCTTGCAGCGTCCTCTGCTTCTTGTGCGACACCGTTTATCCAGTTTCTTTTGTCTTTCCTGAGGCTCCTCTTTACCTCCTTGTCCTTTTCTCTGTAGTCGTTTCGTGCTTTGGTCTTCAGCCTCCCGGATCGTGCATCTCCTATCTTCTTTTTCAGTTTCCTTCTCTCCTCGATCTTTCTCCAGCTTTCCGTGCTAATCCAGCTCTTACACTTCTTCTTCCTGCGCCCCAGTACTTGTAGTGCTGTTTTAGTATAGGCAGTTTTGATCTTCTGCCACGTGTGGTCTATGCTGCTGCTTTGGTCAGGCTGTTCACTATTCTGTTGGTCATCTGCACTTTTTCGTTCAGATCTTGTGTCTGGAGGATGTTGAATCTATTCCTCAGCTCGAGTTGGAACTGTTGTCTAATTACAGGCTCTCTCAACTTGCTCTCCTCAAACCTGGTGGTCCTCTCCTGTTTCTTGCCTGTACTACTTAGTCTGAGCTTGACCTTAGTTATGACAAGGTTGTGATCGCTTCCTACCTCAGCTCCTCTGTGCACTCTTGTGTCTTGCACTGACCTCTTAAATTGGGACCTGATTGCCACATGATCGATCTGGTTCCGGTACTGACCATCTCTCCAGCAAACAAAGGACACTTTGATATCAAGCTAAACTGTAATCGACTTCAATCCTTGCAATCCTGCGCTTTACCTCCAAACTACTACTTTTATTTTGTACTATAGGATCTTTTTATCCTACTAAGTTGTATATTTTGTGCCATTTGGCGATATAACGTGGAAATACGTTTAGCAACATTTTGCCATTTCGGTGGGACAGTCTCATCAGTATGCATTTACGAAGAGTATTCACGACGTGCGACGGCTAAAACCGAAAATGCCTGAAATAATGACGAACAAGCTCCGTAATTTTTCTCCTAGGAGTCAAAAAATGTCTCATAAGTTATGATAAACAAACAATTTATTTTTCCATCTTACAAACATTAGCTAAGCAAATTCAACGAAGTAAAGCAGCTAAAAATAGACTGAGCCGTTATAACGCACGCATTTTGATTTCAGATAAATGTCACGATTGACAATGCCTCTCTTGCAAACATTTATTTTGTACTATAGGATCTTTTTATCCTATTAAGTTGTATATTTTGTGCCATTTGGCGATATAACGTGGAAATTAGTTAAGCGACATTTTGCCATTTCGGCGGGACAGTGTCATCACTATGCAATTACGAAAAGTATTAACGATGTGCGACGGCTAAAACCGAAAATGCCCGAAATATTCACGAAGAGGCTCCGTAATTTTTCTCCTTGGAGCCAACAAATGTCTCATAAGTTATGATAAACAAACAATTTATTTTTCCATCTTACAAACATTAGCTAAGCAAATACAACGAAGTAAAGCAGCTAAAAATAGACTGAGCCGTAAAAAACGCACGCATTTTGATTTCAGATAAATGTCAAGATTGACACTGCCTCTCCAGCAAATATGGGAAACTTTGATATCAAGCTAAACTGTAATCCACTTCACGTCTTTTCTTTTAAGCGAACCAATCCACATTCCTTCTGTTTTAGAACTATTTATCTCCAACCCACTGAAGTTCTTAAATACGTCTAGTTCTTCAAATAGCGTTTTTGCAGAATTTTCATCAGACAGGGTTGCTGTGGTATCGTCTGCGTATTGCAATAGCTTGGCTTCATAATTTCCTATTTTAATTCCTTTGATATCAACATTTTGACGAATAGAGATTGCCAAGCTTTCAACAGCTAAGATAAAGAGATAGGGGGACAAGGGATCACCCTGCCTCACACCACGTTCTAAAGTAAAATAGTCTGATGTCATTCCAGTATTTATTACACAGCTTTGAATATTTGTATAAAACATTTTGACCTAATTTATAAAATTGGGGCCAAAATTAAAGGCCTCAAGGCAACTGAAAAGATAATGCCATTCTAAAGAGTCGAAAGCTTTTTTAAAGTCAAAGAAAATCAAGATACCTGGAATATTCTTACTGTCTGTAAGTTCCATTATATCGAAAATTGATCGACTAGTCTCACCAATATAGCGATCTTCAATATAACCTGTTTGATTATGATGTATGATATTCGGTAAAACTTTCTTTAATCTTAAAGCATTCACTTTTGAAATTATTTTTGCATCCACATTAATAAGAGAGATTGGCCTCCAATTTTCAATGACAGTTCGATCTTTATGTTGCTTTTCTATAAGAGTTATAATTGCTTTTCTTTAAGAGCTAGACATTTCGCCGTGGTTGAAACACTCCCTCACACTTTCCATAACTAAACTTCTATTGGTATTCCATCATTACCAGGAGATTTGTTACTCTCAAAACTGTTAAGAATGGCTGTAATTTCTTCAACAAATATTTCTTCTTCACAAGATTGTTTTTGTTCTTCTGATAATCTTGGTATATTCAAATTATTTAAAAATTCGTTTGCATTTTCTTTATCCTCATCTGTTACGTTTGAGTGGTACAAGTTATGGTAAAAACGTTTTTGTTCGTTCAGTATCCCAAAAGGATCAGATGTAATGGCACCACTTATTAATAGTTTTCTTATGTTTTTTGACGTGATTACGCTTCTCTAAATTTAGAAAAATATTTTGTACTTCTCTCGCCATGCTCGTGTCATCGTGCCCTTGCGCGAATAATTACACCCCTTGTTTTTTCCTCATAATAACTTTCTAGAGTTTCTTTTGCTTCATTTAGAGTATTTAGGTTAGAGTCGAAAGGGTCCTGTTCGAATTTTTTAGTTGCTTCCTTGTATACTTGTTGTAAATTTTTTTCCATTGCAGATCGTTCTTTGGCTTTCTTTTTCGAGAACAAAATAGCATGGTTCTGAATATTATACTTAATCCAATCCCAGAGACACCTTTTTTCCGATAAATTCTCGCTTCCTGTTGTTTTCCAAAGTGGAATATTTTGTTTTAATTCTTCCAGATAATTCGGATCTTCAAGAAGAGAGACGTTCATTTTCCAGAAGCCAGGCCCCTTTAAGTTTTGATTGGAGTCGGTTAAATTCAACTCAATTGCTGCATGATCAGTTTTTATAGCTGGAATGATATCGGTTGTATTTACAAAATACTGTAAGTTGTTTGATATCAAGCCAGTAATCTAAACGACAGAAAATTGGTGGAGATTTTTGGCTTCAAGTGTAACTTCTAGTTTGTGGATTTTTAATTCTCCAAACGTCGACAAGGTCCGATTTATTTTGTAAACATTCAATATTGTCTATAACCATTTTTATAGGTACCATAATGCCACCTTTCTTATCTCAAAATCGTCGTACTCGCCGCAAATCATCGCCAAAAAGCGAAAACAGTGCATTTCTATGAAAAGTGCACAAAACGCACGTTTGGGGCCGTGCGGAGCAAGCTTTGGCAAAATCTCACTTTTGAGCACACCCGATCTCAAAATCGTCGCACTGGCCTGAAATCATCGCCAAAAAGCGAAAACAGTACATTTCTATGAAAAGTGCACAAAACGCACGTTTGGGGCCGTGCGGAGCAAGTTTTGGTAAAATCTCACTTTTGAGCACACCATATCTCAAAATCCTCGTACTGGCTTCAAATCATCGCCAAATGGGCAAAACAGTGCGATTTCTAAGTGTGGCAAGTCTGTCCTTTATGTAACCTTGAAAATCAATGTCTAAGACACATGTTAATTACTTGCAGTGTATCCTCCTCGTTGTGGACTTTTTGTCTAACTGGTGGGAGAAAAATTTAATGAAAAACTGACTTTATGTAAAAATTCTATTTTATACGGTTGGCACAAAGAGTCCAACAATTGGAAAGTTCTCAACTACTGTTTGATTGTCGCCAAATATCATGTTTTTGCAACAAGCGTACGCGGCGGCATCCTAGAGTTCGACAGTTTTCTTTTGTGCCTTGATAACAAAATTGATATTCTACGCACCATAGCTTTTAAATCTAACCGATTAGAGCAATTCAAAAAAACATGGGCTAAGTGGATGCTAGTGCAACTCCCTTAAGTCATTGTCGTCAGTGACGTTTTACGTTTTTGAGTGATTTTCCGCATATAAACGATCCATAGGATTTCGTGACTCCATATTTGGGGTTACCATGGAAAGCATGGGTAACCATGTTGCTGTTCTAAACAACTGAAGGCTCGAGTTTCCTAGAAACGTCATTATGACGTAGTGTTTTTGCTTCGTTGAGCTATAATAGTGGCTCAAATTAAATATGGTTTGTATGCGATTTTAGCTGCCTGATGAGCATCATTAAGCGTGAAAGTAGCTAAGAGTCCACTTTCTCAAAGAAGCGAGTAAGGTGATGTACTTCGTTTGCGAATTTGGCTTGTTGTTCGTAGATCTGAAAAAAATAGCCGCTCCGAAACGAAGTAGCCTTGGGACTCCACTACTGATGAATTTCATGACCTACTACGGCATATTTTGGGATTTGCGACCACTGAAGAACACAACAAGCGCCAAATTTCGGTGGTAGCTCGGAGTGGCTGTGGACTTAGTATAAATATGAAATATGTGGGGAAAGGAACGAACCCTGTCAAAAATTATCGCTATTTCCCAGCATGCAGTGCGGTCGTGATGTCGAAAATCGAGGCAAGGCCAGGATGCACTAGAACGAGAGGCTGTAGCTTGGCCCGGGCAACGAATAAGAGCATTAAAAAATCACTTTTAAGGTAGGACTAGGCTTGAATTTTGCTGTGAATGTTAACTTTTGGGTTTGCAACGATGATTTAGAAAAAACTGGAGGCAAAAAGGTAATTTTTGTTCTTCTTCTATTACGTTAAAAACGGTCATTTTTGTTCTTCTCCAAATTCAAACCCTGATATTCTGCGAAAATCGCTGACTTTTTTATGTTTATTGGGTGTCTCAATTTGAAGGACTTTCTAGTCAATGCTCACAACTGAAAATGTTCGCGCGATTAAGAAAGCTGCAATTTTTTAAAGCAATTGAGTCTTATTGCTCTTCTAAGACCAATTTTGGCCGAACTGACGTCAATGAGTTAACATATATTCTTTTAAGCTATATTGTACTTTTTCAATTAATAAATTATTTTTCTTCTCTTTTTGCATATGTATCGTAATTATCATTCGCTTTTTCTTTCTTTTTTCATTGTATTGCAAAACATTGTATTTACTATTTTTTTTAAAAAAAAAGATCAGTATGCATTTACGAAGAGTATTCACGAAGTGCGACGGCTAAAACCGAAAATACCCGAAATCTTGACGAAGAGGCTCAGTAATTTTTCTCCTACGAAACAACAAATGTCTCATAAGCTATGACAAACAAACAGTTGATTTTTCCATCTTACAAACATTAACTAAGCAAATGCAACGAAGTAAACAAGCTCAAGATAGACTCAGCCGTTATAACGCACGCATTTTGGTTTCAGATAAATGTCACGATTGACACTGCCTCTCCAGCAAACAAAGGCAACTTTGATTTCCAGCTAAACTGTAATCCACTTCAATCCTTGCAATCCTGCGCTTTATCTCCAAACTACTACTTTTGTTTTGTACCATAGGATCTTTTTATCCAACTAAGTTGCACATTTTGTGCCATTTGGCGATATAACGTGGAAATAAGTTAAGCGACATTTTGCCATTTCGGCGGGACAGTGTCATCAGTATGCATTTACGAAGGGTATTCACGACGTGCGACGGCTAAAACCGAAAATGCCCGAAATATTGACGAAGAAGCGCTGCAATTTTTCTCCTAGGAGCCAACAAATGTCTCATAAGTTATGATAAACAAACAATATATTTTTCCACCTTACAAACATTAACTAAGCAAATGCAACGAAGTAAAGCAACTCAAAATAGACTGAGCCGTTATAACGCATGCATTTTGATTTAAGATAAATGTCACGATTGACAATGCCTCTCCAGTAAACAAAGGCAACTTTGATTTCAAGGTAAACTGTGATCCACTTCAATCCTTGCAATCCTGCGCTTTATCTCTAAACTACTTCTTTTGTTTTGAACTATAGGATGTTTTTATCCAACTAAGTTGTATATTTTAAAATCTCACTTTTCCGCACACCAGATCTGAAAATCGTCGTACTGGTCTCAAATCAACGCCAAATCGGGGAAACATTGCGATTTCCATGAAAACTGCGTGCGGAGCAAATTTTGGCAGAATCTCACTTTTCCGCCCACCAGATCTCAAAATCGTCGTACTGGCCTCAAATCATCGACAAAAAGCTAAAACAGTGGCATTTCTAACTTTAACTTTAACTTTAATTTACATAATTGCCTTTAGCAAGCTAATCCGGCAATGGGCGGTCAGAACACGGAAGCTCATGACATTGACAGCGAAGGAAAAAAAAAAAAAAACGTCAATACGTGCACAAAACGTACGTTTCGGGCTGTGCGGAGCATCTTTTGGCAAAATCTCACTTTTGAGCACACCAGATCTGAAAATCGTCGTTCTGGCCTCAAATCACCACAAAATCTCGAAATCAGTGGCATTTCTATAAAAAGTGCACAAAACGTACGTTTCGGGCTGTGCGGAGCATCTTTTCAATCGCCAATCATCGCCAAATCTGGAAAGCAGTGCGATTTCTACGAAAAGTGCACAAAACGCACGTTTGGAGCCGTGCGGAGCAAGTTTTGGCAAAATTTCACTTTTGAGCACACCAGATCTCAAAATCGTCGTACTGGCCTGAAATCATCGCCAAAAAGCGAAAACAGTGCATTTCTATGAAAAGTGCACAAAACGTACGTTTTGGGGCTGTGGGGAGCAAGTTTTGGCAAAATCTCACTTTTGAGCACACCAGAACTCAAAATCGTCGTACAGGCGTCAAATCATCGCCAAAAAGCGAAAACAGTTATTATTATTATTATTTACTTTAATTACAAAGAACTACTTAAAAAGAAAAAAATTACAATATTCTAAACAACCGCCATAACAGACATACTTACAATTAAGATTTCACAGATTATATACATTACAGCCAAAAAACAGCCGCGCA